>JXCR01143097.1:529140-550102 GCA_002079205.1 Phalaenopsis hybrid cultivar | reverse complement strand
TATATATATATATATATATATATATATATGATTACTATTTTTAAAAAAATTAATTGACTATAAGGTTACAAAGATTTATAATCAATTAAAAGTATTTATTAAGAAAATAGAATAAAATTATTAAATTTGATTCAAACAATGTTTTAATATAAACAATAATTTTTAAATCTCGCCCCAACCTTTAACATCTTATGGCTACGTGATTAGGGTTGTCAAAATGACTCTTTGCTCGTGAACAGCTTGTGTTCGACTCGCTAAGCAAACGAGTCAAACACGAACACAATTTTCGAGCTCGAAATATAAATGAGTCGAACACGAGTTGGGTCTGGGCTCGCTCTTGTTCGGCTCGTTTACACACCTAATTGACGTCATGTCCTAACCTCAGGAGAGAAGAGTTACATTAGCCACCGTCAATTTCGAGTGAGAACAGAGAGTTGGTGGCAATGGTAGCTACATAATAAGTTTGAGGGATAACATAATAGCCTAATTCAGTGGAATGATTTTGTGAAGACCTTTCGAGATTGGTTTGTACGTCTCTCAACCAGGAGGCAAATGCAACATAGATTCACTAGGCTAGTGCAAGGAGATCGTTCTATTATGAAATACAAGGTTGAATTCACGATACTATCTAAGCATGCACTACAACTAATAATCCCCAACGCAGAAGAAAATTGCCACAATTTTCTATTTAGATTGAAAGATTCATCAAACAAGATTTAATTCCTTTAGGCATTGAGGATTATTCAGTTTTGAAGTAGAGAGAGAAGGATATAGACCGATTTGCTAGGTACTTGGAGTGGTATGTTTAAATCTGGGTCTCTGATCCCCTCTCCTAAAGTGAACAACAATTATAATGGTAGTGGCACTAGCAGCAATAGTGTGACCACTTGTACCAAGTTTGGGAAGGCACATAGAAGAGAATGTTCATCAGGCACCAACACTTATTTTTGGTACCATCAGTCAGAACACATGGCAAGATCCTGCCCTGCCTTGGGCCACTGACCCCCAACTGATATCAGAGTTGGTGCTCTACCTACCCAGCTGACTTTTGGCAAACAAAGGTCGGTTGAGTCGTAAGTATTAGATCCAGTTCTGAGCTAGACCTATCAGAGTGTATAATCTCGAGTGTAAGCATTGACTCAACAGGAAGCAAAGAATTCTTCTAGCGTTATTAAAGATATTTTTTTCACTTATTTAAATATGAAAAAATTTTATTTTACACTAGACATTTATATTTTCCTTATTAGGTTTTGTATATATCCAAAATAAATTGGTCATAACTTTGTTTGATATTGGAGCATCACATTTCATAATTTCTCAAGAATTTGTGAGATTCAATGGATTGGACTCATCCAGGATGCCCGATATCTTATCAATCATTCTACCAAATGGATTTCGTCTAATGACAATAGAAGTTGTGTGAACCTAACAATATGTGGTAGAAGTTTGAAGGCAAATTTTGTAGTATTAACACAAACCGAATTTGAAGTTATTCTAGGGATAGATTGACTATAGATTATTAAAATAGTCAAATTCAATATCCCTAGAGAAGAAGAATTCAAGTTTATGAAAGATAGGGGAGTCCTATCTATGATGATATTTAATTTAAAGACCTTCAAACCTCTATCAAAAGGGTATTAAGGTTTTATTGCTCAAGTCAATGACACTGTGAATGAAATGAAGTTAAAAGATATATCAGGTAGTTAAGTACACATAAGTCGTCTAAGATGATTTGTCAGGTTTGCCTCCAAAAAGAGAGATAGATTTCTCTATTCATTTAATATCAAATGTGGAACTAGTGGCAAAGCCATCTTACATAATGGCAATCAAGGAGCTACAAGAATAAAATAGCCAGCAACAAGACTTACTGAAGAAAGAACTTATCAGGCAAAGTATTCTCTGGGGGAACTACTTTTTGTTAAGAAGAAATATGAAATTAAAGTTATGTGTTGATTATTGAGAATTAAATAAGCCCGCAATAAAAAATAGTACCTATTGTCAAGAATTGATGATATTTTTGCTCAATTGAAACGAGTCTCTATATTTTCAAAGATTGATCTGCGCTCATAATATCATTAGTTAATAATCAAAGATGTCATAGTAAAGACAACTTTTAATAACATATATGAGTATTATGAGTTTAGGGTGGTGTCTTTTGGGTTACCAAATGCTCCCATATTCTTTATGAATCTTATGAACAAAGCTTTAAACCATTTCTAGATGGATTTCTAATTGTCTTCATTGATGACATTCTGACGCACTCTAGAAATGAAGCTTATCATACAGACATTTGCATCGTTCTGCAGACACTGAAGGAGAATCAATTGTACACAAATTTATCAAAGTGTGAATTTTGGTTAACGGGTATAGCATTCTTGGGACATGTCATTAGCAGTGAAAGTATCTCAGTGGACCAGAATAAGGTTAAAGCAATAGATTGGACAAGACCAATCATTATTACAGAAGGCCCGAGTTCCCTATATCTGACAGCTATTAAGAAGATTAGTTTCGGGGTTCTCACATATCACAATACCTTTGTCCAAATTGACTTTGACACAGTGAAATTTGAGTGGATACATCGATTTGAGGAAGCCTTTAAAACTTGAGAACATGTTTGATGACAAATCCAGTATTAACGATCTCCTTCAGAATAGAAGGCTTTCAAATTTACGGAGATGAATCTTTATGAGAACATGTATGTGTACTTGTGCGGAATAGAAAGGTAATTTCTTATGCCTCTAGACAATTAAAGAGACATGAGAAGAACAATCTGACACATGACCTGGAGCTAATAGCAATTATTTTTGCTTTGAAGATATGGAGGCGTTGTTTATTTGGAGTCGAATGTGAAGTGTTCATTGATCACCAAAGCTTAAAGTATATTTTCACAAGGAATTAGACTTAAGGCAAATAAGATGGGTTAAACTTATTAAAGATAATGATTTAGATATACATAATCACTCGTGAAAAGAAAATATAGTTTCAAATGCATCAAGCAAAAGACAAGTAATAGTGCTAAAGGGGTAATTACACAACAAAAAAATTAATTAAAAATACGAAGCATTTGCAGTTACCTACAGTGATATCAAATGATGAAGATTTTGCATAATTAAATCATATGTTAATTCAATCAACTCTGAAGAACAAAATACGAGATGCATTGTCAAATGATACAGGGTTTCAAAAAATATTAGACTAAGTACAAGTCATTTGGAGAAATATGAGGCGATGATTAAAAGCTATTGAGGTAGATAAATATAATTTTCATTCCTGATGAATGATTTACTAAAAAAAATCTAGCATGAAGTATATTATTCGTAAAAGAAATCTTCCACAAAGCACATTATTCAAGATATACAATACACCCAAGAAGTAATAAGTTATATCAACAGCTTAAAGGGCTACTCTGGTGGCTAGGATTGAAGTGCAGTGTAGCAGACTTCGTGGCACGGTGTCCTACTTGTCAAATGATAAGGCTAAATAACATTAGACTAGTGGGCAATTGCAACTGGTGTCAATACCAGAGTATAAAAGGGAGGGCATTGCTATGAAATTTTTTATTGCGTTACCTAGATCAAAGCAAGGTCGTGATGCTATATGAGTGATTATTAATCGTCTGATCAAGTTTGCACATTTTTTGCCCATTAGACAAATGAATTTTGTAGACAAGTTGGCATGAATATGTGTTGATGAAATTGTGCGACTGCGTGAATCCCCAAATCCATAGTGTTAGATCGAGACAATATATTCACATCCAGACTATGGAGAAGGGTTCATGAGTCATTGGGTACAGTGTTAGATCGAGACAATATATTCACATCCAGACTATGGAGAAGGGTTCATGAGTCATTGGGTACACAACAGACGTTTAGTACAACTTTTCATCACCAAACAGATGGTTGACTTGAGAAAATGATCCTAACAATAGAAGATATGCTTAGATCGTGTGCTGAATTTTTGAAGAAATTGAGAAATGTGCATCTCAAATAGAACATAACTATAATGATAACTTTCAGACGAGTCAGTATGACTCCATAAGAAGCTTTACATGAAATAAAATGCAAAACACCTTTGTTGGGCAAAAATTGATGAAAGGAAGGTAAAAGGGAGATAGTTAGTGCTGAGTAAGATGATGAAACCACAGAAAAGATCGGGTTGACTCGTGATAAGTTGAGAGCAGTTCAAGGCCGATAAAGAAAGTATTATGATGCTAAGCATCGATTAGTAGAATTTAAAGTAGAAAACTTTATTTTTCAAAAAGTCAATCCCATAAGGGTGTTAAAAAGTTTGGAAATTTTGAAAAGCAAAGCCCACAATATGTTGGTCCGTATGAGATCATGGTAAAGATTGGGAAAGTTAGTTATAGGTTTGCCTTACCAGTACATATGTACGGGGTACATAATGCATTTCACATCTCATTACTATGGAGATATATTGTTGATGAAACTAGCAAGCTTGTCACAAATCCTTTAGACATTCAACCTGATCTGACATTTGCGGAGGATCCAGAAAGAATTATAGATTTTGATGTAAAGCAGCTTAAAAATAGAGAGATTCTTTTGTCCATGTATTATGTAAGCATGGGATAGAAAGAGATGTTACATGGGAAAAAAAATAATTAAAAAAAAGAAATATATCCACAACTTTTTAGTTGAGGTACAGACTATTTAATTTTATTTTTAAATTTCAATGACAATTTTCATAAGGAGATGAGACATTATTAATACTATCTTAAAGTTTGTAATTAACTTAATTAAAAAAATCCTATTATACCTTACGACACCTGCACAGTAAGTGTCGTTGTTCAAAAAAGCCTTGCAACCTGCCGCTATTAATCAAAATTTATCCTCTCATTTGTTTCCTTCGACCAAATACACGAGCAAGCCATAGGCAGGAAGAAGAATACGGAAGAAGCGACTCAACTTCATGCATCATCAACCGACCGCGAACAAAGAAGAAGAATAAGAAAAAGAAGAAAGAGAAGATCTTGATGATCGAACCATACATTTCCTCGTGCGAGGGAGGCTTGTGTGACTAGTAAGGACTCGACCGAATGCCTATAATTTTCAGTCGAAGGGATATCATGCCCTAATCAAAGGAAAGATGGGAAGAGGAGCAATGCATGCAGCTTTTCCCTTGTCGTACAAAGCTTTCTATGCCTTAAAAGAGCTCAATTATGTGTTTGTGAGCTCTCGATGCAAGAAACAACTAGTAAGAACCTTCTTGTGTGAACGTGTGCTCGACGGAGCATCTATAAGTGTGAGTGAACCTTCCTCATGCGTTGTTGGTAATTCCCCAACAAGAAAAATAAAAAAGTCAAGCAATTTTCCCTGTCACGCGGCCTTTTCCACACCCAAGAGGTGCTCAACCGAGGCTGAATGAAGCAATAGAGCAAAGCAGAGAGGGGTATATGGTTTAGGTAAGAAATCAGAATCAAATTTATGAAATTTTAGTTATTTATAAGTCATTAGTTAATTCAAGTAAATTTCAGAAAACTATAGCATAAAAATTGATAACTTTTTTTAAAAAAAAATTAAAGCATTTGGCGAGAAAACTAAGGCAGAAGAAAGAAGACCAATTTTTGGTAAGAAGTCCAATTTTAATATTTATTTTTAGTTTCCTAATTAGCTAATGTAATGTTAAATTAAAAAAAAATAAGTTGCTCTTATTGCAAGCACGCCAAAAGATGTTTGGGAAAGCCATTTAATCAGAAGTTAAAAAATAATTAATTTAATTGTGTTATATTCTTAACCACAACAATATACATTTTCATCTAAAGTAAAAAATAGCTAAGTAGTAATAATGATAATAAATAGAAAGATTAGAATTAACAAAAAAGGACTCAACAATAATAGAGGCAAAAAAGGACTCAACAATAATAGAGGCTAATCTTAAGTCTAATGTGTTATAATAGAGGCACACCTAAGGATTATTTTGACTAAGGGAAATAGTATTTGACCAGATTATACAAGTGGGTGAATATATATTTTTAATAATAATTACGTTTATTTATAAAAGCGACTCCAACAGTTTGTACAACTTTTAAAATGCAAATTTTAATTTTTTTAAAAGATAAATAAAATAAATAATATATGCATCCATATACGGAGTGACCCCCATAGTAATGATAGAGGATGCAATGTACTTGTGCACGTAAAATGAAAATGTTTGTCTATCTTTTTTATGGGTTTTGAAAAATGCTACTTTAGTATATGTTTATATGGTGACTCCCATTAATGGATATTGTAATTGAAATGAATAAAAGTAACAGAAAACTAATTTTTTTACAACTCACAATCTTTTACTACTTTATTTTTATAAACTATTTTAAAATTAGAATTCTTATGATTTAGAAATATTTTACTCATTGAATAGGTTCACATAATCAACCGCTAATATTTTCAGGAAATTGTTATAACATAGATTAATTCAAGTGTATGTGTACATCAGCTGGGGAGCTCAAGCTTGATAGGTATTACATTTCTATTTTACTTCCGGTCAATTGTAAAAATTTAAAATATATATGAATTGTTTGTAAATTAAAATTTTATAAAATAAAACTGTTCTTTTGTGTTTTAGATTAGATTGAATTATGAAATAGAAATGTTTAGATAATTTTCTCTGTCCGACCGCCCGTTCTCGCCTTGGCAATTCTAAACTCCTAAGCAAGGTTGTGACATTTAATTCTTTTATAATAGATGGTGGTGCAGACAA
Organism: Phalaenopsis hybrid cultivar; assembly: GCA_002079205.1. NCBI lineage: Eukaryota > Viridiplantae > Streptophyta > Magnoliopsida > Asparagales > Orchidaceae > Phalaenopsis > Phalaenopsis hybrid cultivar. Next base: position 543,388 of record JXCR01143097.1, on the reverse strand, counting down.
TCAAGCTTGATCATGGATCTAGAATCAAAACAATCCTCTTAAATTTCAATACTTTTTGGTCACTTTAATGATGAGAATTCCTAACAAAATCTCCTTAATGAAAAAAAAGTTTCGTTAATAATGCCACTTGTGTCAATTGTGAAGATAAGACTAGGATAACTTCTACATCTTAGGACACAACTTAATCTTCAATATTTCAAAGAAAATTTAAACTATTGTTATTTTCTTTGCTCTCATAATTATATATTTTATGCATTGAAATGACAAGAGCGTGCTTGCTAGCATTTCATTGAAAAAAATATTTGCTAATTGTGGTTAAATGACTAGTTCCTGCACTATACTCACTTGCTCTTACCTTAGGTCTATATGGCGTAAAAAGGAAGAAATGATCATATGAAAAAGATAATGAGAGGCCATAAAAATGTCAAACGAGTCATCATATTATAAGAGGAAGATGGCTTCCACTACTGTTTCTCTGTGTTCAATCAAGTGTATTTAAAAACGAAAATTCTGATTCCTTCCAACATATTTCAATACAACAGGTGCAACACACTCTAACAACAATACTGACGGTTGTTTGCCATTCAGCAAAAGATTACAAATTTTGGCAACAAGTCAAGTAGAACATGGAAAAAATCATCTATAAATACAGCTCAAAGAGTTCATTCAAAGGTGCGGATAATCATCTGCAAATACAGCTTCTAATAACCTAGTTAATTTTCTGTATATAACTCCAAATCATTTTCCATTATGTCTTGAAGCAGTTCCTTAAATTTTCTTAACTAGCAGGGTATTAAAGAATATTTAAAAATTATTAATAAGGTTAACCTGTATAGTTACTTATTCTAAGAACTGGTTATGGTTAAACAACATAACGACACTAAAAATAGTGTTATATATTTTCAATGAAACGGCACTTTACTGGATTGCTCGCGGTCAATCTTAGATCATTCATTAAGGGGTTGCTCAAACTTAAATAAAAAATCATATTAGGCATGGTATTTTGCTTCAGTTAACAAATAAAACAAACTCAGATAAAAGAAAAAAAAAATTCCAAGCCTATTCATTTAGGTTGCCAGCTATAATTATAAAATTGCTTAGCTTTTAGTTTGATTTTTTTATTACTTCAATTTGTTCTTATTTCGAAAGAAAAGAGAAACATCTTTTATGTTATTTGATTTAAAATAAATGCAATCTTTTATTTTAAAGAAGTTATAAACAAAAACGGTTCAAAACCTTAGCTAAATAACAGTCAAAAACAGTATTTAAACTATGAGAGCAAAACTTTATATTTTTAGATTTAACAAGATTCTATGTATATTTAAAGATCCTAGTAAACTAAATATTAAAATTTTATTATCATATGCATACCCTAATATCTAAATGCACTTAAATCATCTGAAAGGTTTGCATTGTTATAAACTATTGAAATATACTAACGGTTAATTTTGCATTCAATTGCACAATTTCAATTGAATAATTTATAAGACTAGTAAATGAAGCAAAAACACTATAACTCAAACCCAAACAAGCTTTAACAGATAAAACAAGTTGCAAATGAAACTATACTCACCTTCTACTAGCAAAGATAAAGCAGAACCAAGTGATGCATTGGGTCTGAGCATTGCTAATGGAGATCTATTTGCTTCCCCAATTTGTGTCACCCAAGTACCCATCGGGATGTTGCAAATTGGTTGCTGTAATATAGGCAAAGAACTTGAAGAGTGTCTAAAATGTCTACAAATACCTGAAAATTTAAAAAAAAAAATTTAAAAGCTAAAACTGATTTACATTATGCATAAAATCTGGGAAAGATTGGTGCGCAATAGTATAACCATGTAAAAGATCATAAATTCACAAAATGAGAAGTGACATACATCTAAGAATTCCTGAGAGAGAAGCAAGATGTAATAATTGAGGGAATGATCCATCTGATGACATAGAATAGATAATGGGGACTGTAGCCACCTCATTCTCGATTATCTTTATAGCTACATCCTTCAATGTCTCATATGGGCCAGCCTGCATATAACACAGAAAATTTAATGCTGCAATCTTCAAATATCATTTCAAGGTGAACTTTTATCACCACTCTTCTAAATAGATTTTAATTACTTTCTTTTTACTCATTTTGATGGGCTACGATTCATGATTTTATTTGGCCCTTCATGTCAATAAAAAGGGAAAGTAATAAAACCCAAAAGACTGAATTACTTTGCCCAGCCCAATATTTAGGGGAAAAAAATCCAGAATTAAAATTTAGCCATCCTAAATTACTTCGTGCCCAATATTTGTGGTAGATCATCCTTAAGCTCACTCATGAGTTTTGTAGGATAGTCCCACATTGATCGTGCTAATCGTTGACATGGGAAGCCTTAGATCGAGTCTGATTCATGTGTTATTTGCTTGGTCGAGCGCGACAACCGATTCAATCAATTTTGGTCGCCACGGACAATCGTTATGCTCGGCTTTTGGCTAATTTTGAGTCACATCGTGTTTAGGGGTACATGCATGAGTCTGATGGTGATTCATCAATATTTATACATGGTTGCATGTGCCTGAAGCCCTTTTTTTGCATTCGTCCACAATTTTTTTTTTTCATTGGAGCGTCGTTTTGTGTAATAAACTGCACGAGCGCATTCGAATCGTCAAAACGATTTGCATGATTCTATCTGTGTCTGAATCGGACACCATTTAGTGTGTGTCGGGGGATAAAATATAATTTTTTTATTTTTGATTATACACATATATATATATATAAATATTAATTTTTCCCCCATTTAAATCTCGTGTTAGTTGAAGCTAATTGAACACTAATTGACAAATATAAAATTTGTTCCAATTTCTTTTAAAGTTTGTAGGCAAAATAGTAATAGAAATGAATTTTTGTATTATAGTGGGCCTCACCTAATTAGCTCTCACGTAAAGAGGAGGAAAAAAAAGAGAACTTTCCAAAACAAGTACTTCTCTCTCTTTCCTCTCTTCTATCCATATTAACTTTCTTTCCCAAAACACCTCCCTTTCCCTTCCTATCCGTTGCAACGCCAAAGATCTCTCTCCCTATCAATCTCTTACGAAAAAGCCTCCCTCTCCATTTCTCGGTCTCGCCACTTCTCGCTCTCGCGGACCCTCCCTCCCTATCTCTCTTTCTCAAATTTCCCAGCAAACTGAAACCATTTCCTCTGTTTCACCCCACCAAGCCGAAAGTTGTCATCGACAACCCAAGCCTTGTTTCCACTTATTCACACCTCCAGCTGATCTACATCAGCCAACTGACAACTCTGTCTCTGAACCGTGCCTCACATCTCCGTTCAAGCGTTTGGGCTCACCACAAACTACCACCAGCAACCACATTTCTCGAAGTTAAAACTTCAAAAATGGAATTGGTCACTGACCGCTACCTCCAAATCTTCTCGAGTTACCCTTGTTGTAATTGAATCCTGGTTGTCTCTCCCTTGAATGAACCTATCATCCACAACTCATCCAAGTACTCTACTTTCATCGAGTTGTGAACCTATCATCCACAACTCATCCAAGTACTCTACTTTCATCGATTTCCTTTAAACATGATTGTTCATCATACCTTGCTATATCCTAGTCACATCCGAAACTTTCTTTTCCAACTTCATACATATAATAAGCTGCTAAACCAAAATTGATCTTCTCAAAATAAATTAAGTCATTGATTGGAGGCTACTTGTAGCTAACAGATTAAGGTTGTTTTGGTCACAATAACTTGCAAGTCTATTTCCTGAATGCTGCCATTGCTAATCACAACAAAATTTGTAACTTTCCTTGTTTGTTGTTACTTGTTTTCTTTGTTTCCTTAAATCTTTCTGTGTGTGTGTGTGTGTGTATGTGCACGCGCGCACGCGTGTACCGTGGCCTATGGTAGACCAGCCTCTCTGAAAGTCGTAAGTCCCCTTTGGTCACGAGTTTGAATCCCCCCATGTGTAAGGTGTGGTACTCGAATATTTGACACACCTNTCGAGCGCAGAACACGCGAGCGGGAAACGAGCCTCGTCTCAAAGCAGGAAGAAATATGGGAGACGAAACAGAAACGAGCGCGAAGAAGCCGAGAGGAAACAGCGAAGTCGAAACCGTAACTGTTGCTAGAGTTCGCCATCGAACGAAACCCTAGCAGAGCCGAGCGAGGAAGACGACGCCATCATATGAGCATTTAGTATTATATATATATATATATATCTGTGTGTGTGTACCTTGAGGTGTTAGTTTGTTGTTTCTGGTTCAACAAATGGTATCCATAGAGTGAAATTATTCATTCCTTAGAGTTTGATTTTGAAATCTAGTTTGTTATTGGAGTTATTTTCTTTTCAAGATGTTCTCTCTTAGAATTTATTCATACATGATTTCTTTTTGTAGAATTGAACATATTTGTTCATGTTGAAATCCCCATGAAATGTTGCATTTTTTAAATGATTTTCTAAAATCTAATTATTATCTAGAATTCAATGTATGATTAGCATTATGCCCATAATTGTGATAGATATTTACATTCATCTCATGCATTTAAATAAATACGACCAAAGCTTGTTCGTATGCATCATGCTATCTTGATTGTGGCATTAGCTATGATGTGATATAAGATTAAAGTTATTATAATCATATTATATTATTGCTAATTCTTATTTTTGCAGTAGAGTAGTTGACATAGAAACAAATTTTTTTAGGGATCACATTTTCCTACGTCGTGATTGACCGTTACTAAACCCTAGGTAGCAGAATATCGCAATAAAATCACAGATTGTTGCACATTCATTGCTTAATGTCAATCACGACCCCACAACCATGATCGACGCCACCCGGGATCAACGATTAGTCCTAGGTTCACTAATGTCACACACTCATAGGATAACACATTAGGAAAATAAAATCTAATCTAGGACTCCAGTGTCATAGTGATTGGGCATGTGCTCATCTCACTAGACTAGTTAGGTTCAAAGCCCCTGCTAGGACCTATCATATCATAGCCTTGTGAGTTTGCAGGTAGTCTAGGATTTTTTTTAAGGATAGACTAAATAGATGCGCTAAGACACACACTTAGCCAACTCCATTTAGAAAATTTATGGTCTCTTTTTATCCCTTTTGTATATCTGACCGACTCTCATTCGCCTAAGTGTTTAGCAAGCATTCCTGATTAAGGAATGATAGAAGTCTAGGCCTCTAACTTCTCTACCATATAGAAAAGATAGAATGAACCTTACTAGTCACACGAGACCAAGTTGAATCCCGCTTTTAACATTTTTTCTATGATATACGAAAGATGTCCGGGCTTTCCTGAACTTAAGAGCTCAAGTTGTAAGTTTCATGCCTTCTACTCTCTAGCTCCTCACCATATCAAGGAGACTTGCTATTTACTTTCCCTTCGTTGGATTCCTTCTCATGCTATACTGAGGAAGCTCCAAACTTTATGAGTTTTATCTCATCCTATACTAAGAGAAACTCTCTTTTGACTCTTTCTAACAATATATTGAGGACAGTTGCCATAATCACCCTATACTGAGGGAAGTCACACTTTGGTTCTTTCTCACCCTATACTAAGGAAAACAATTTGTTGGACAATTTCTCACCCTACACTGAGAAAATCCACACCTTTTTGAGTTTTCTCTCACCCTATATTGAGAGAAACTCTCTTTTAACTTCTTTCACAACCTAAACAAAGGAGTGTCATATCATTTTCGATCCCCCTCACCCTATACTGAGGGAAATCACTATTTGAGTTATCCCTCACCCTATATTGAGGAAAACTCTCTTTTAGACTCTTCTCACCCTATATTGAGGAAATTCTACACCTTTCAATCTCCCTCACCCCATACTAAGAGAAATCTCCACATGGATCTCCTCACATGATACAGAGGAAAATCCACGCCCTTCATTTCTCCTCACACTATGATGAGGAGAATCACTCAATCTATTGTATCTCGTCACATTATGTAGAGGAGATACCTTGGGAGACTTGATCATTTTGGATAAGCTATAAGTCTCAATCTCATATATTATTTCCTATCCAAAGCCTTGGAGCCTTAGGTAGCCTAAGCCAATCTTAGCATACGTCATCACATGCGGTGTTATAAGTCTAGTCTAAGCTTCTCAATTATATCAAAGTGGAGTGCAAATCCTACCTGACATCATAAGATTAGGTTTACACCCTTAGTTTGTGAGTACTCCTTGGATGAGATAAACCCTAGTTGCTAACAAGGATTCTCTAGCACCTCATTGACTAAGCATATTAAGGGCGCCGACTACCCAGAATGATGAGACCATGAGATCCTGATCGGGATGTCATACCTACTTGATAGGTCAGTCTTCTTTGATTCGATTATGTTTGTTTGTACTTTCCCTCTTATGTTTGAGTCTATCATATGCTACATATTGAGTAGCCTCTTAAGTCTTTCTCCCGTTGAAATAGGAAACGTAGAAAACTCATTATGTGTCGAACCTTACATAAAAAATGAAACGACACCATTAATCAAGAGTTTTCTTAAGCTTCCTGTTCAAGATGTAATAAATCATTGGGGCTTGCACTTATGTGAAGCCCGATTACTCAGAATAAAATAAACCTTATTTGATATTATGTATTGCATAGGAGAATTTCTAGTTCATTCGAGTCATATATCATTGCATATTTTCAAATTGGACATATTTTATTCTAGGTAATAAGGTTTTCCGAATTAATGATTAATTACATTTTGATGGGGAGCACAAGAAAAAACTCGAGTAAGGGTGTTTGTTCATTTTTCTTTACGGTTTGGCACATAATGGATTTTCTAAGCTTCTTATTTCAATAAGAGAGGCTCGAGGGAGTACTCAACATATAGGATAGTATACAGTCAAACATACGAGGGAAAGTACAAGCAAACAGAATGAAATCAAAGGGGAGGACTAACGTACCAAGTAAGTATGACATCCCCATCAAATCTCATGGTTTCATCATTCTGGGTTGTTTATACCCTTAATCTATTTAGTCAATGAGGTGGCTAGGTGATTCTTCCTAGAAACCAAGGGTTATCCCATACAAGGGGATCTCATAAATTAAGGGTGTGAATCTAATCTTAGGTTGACATACATGACTTGCACTTCACTCTCATATAATGGAGAAACTCAAACTAGAATTATAGCACTGCATGTGATGGCGCATGCTAAGGCTGAAACAAGCTACCTAAGGCTCTAAAACTCGGGTTAGGAAAGATATAATGTATGAGATTGAGACTTATAACAACCAAAATGATCAAGTTTCTCAGAGTACCTTATCAAAATAAGGTGACCAGATACAGAAGATACGAAGATTCTTCTCAATATAATATGAAGAAAAAAAAGGGGTGCAAACTCTCCTCAGTATCATATGAGAAGAGAACCAAGCAGAGATTTCCCTTGTTATGGGGTGAAAAAGATAGAAAGGAGTACACTTTCCTCAGTATAGGGTCATGAAGAGAGAGAGTTTCCCTCAGTATACATTGAATTCTACATAATAATTAGATTTTAGAAAATTAATTAACAAAATATGACATTGCATAGATTTTAACATGAACGTACATTCAATCCAACAGAAAGAGATTATGCATGAATACAATCTGAGAGAAAACATCTTATTAATAAAATAAATTCACTAACAAACCGAGTTTCAAAATCAAACGTTAAGAAATGCATTATTTCAATGTATAAATAACATGCGTCAAACCAGAGAAATGACAAAATAAATCCAAAAGTTATATATCCATAGGTTCGCTTATTATATGTGTGAAGTTGGAAAAAGAAGTTTTGGTTGTGATCAGGATAACAAGGATATGATGGACAACCACGTTTAAATAAAATCGGTGAAAGTAGTTTACCTGGATGAGACGAGGATGATAGGTTTGGTTAGGGGAGAGACAATCGAGATCCACTTATAGCAAGTTAACTTGAGAAGATCAGGAGGAAGACGTCAGTACTGATTCCATTTTTGAAGTTTCGACCTTGAGAAAGGTGATTGCTAGCAAGAGTTGGTGGCAAGTTCAGATGCCTGAACAGAGGGGCAAGGCGGGTTGGGAGGCAGAGTTGTCTGTTTGTAGTTGGGGCTGATTTGGTCATTGAAAGAGAAAGACAGGGATCGGGTTTAGGTGAGAATTAGTAGAGATAGAGCTTGAGTTATTGACAACAAGTTTCGGCCCGGTGGGGTGAAATGGAGTGGTTTTCGATTTGTTGGGAAATCCGAGAAAGAGAGAGACGAAGATGGTGAAAGCGAGAAACAGAGAGGGAGGATTTTCCGCAAGAGATTGATGAAGCGGGGAAGATCTTCGCCTTTGCAATGGATAAAAAGAGAGAGAGAGAGAGAGAGAGGTGTTTTGGAAAATAAAATGAAGATGGAGAGAAGAGAGAGAAGTGCTTGTTTAGTAAAGTCATTTTACTTTTTTTTCATTTCTCTCTTTATGTGAGAGTTAATTAGATGAGACCCATTTTGATACAAAAATTCTTTTTCATTATTATTTTGTCTGCCTATTGTAGAAGAAATTCAAACCAATTTTATATTTGTCAATTAGTGTTCAATTAAGCTTCAATTAACATGAGATTTAAATGAGGTAAAAAAATAATATTAAATTTAAATATCATATATACTTTTTATATATAAATAAATAAATATATATAAAAATATATATTAATCTTAGTATCCAGATATATAAAATTAGATTAAAAATATGTATATAATATTCAAAAATAATATATATTATATTAATGTTAACGCACTCCAAAAGGTGTTTGATTTGGACGTGAAAGGCTCATTTGAATCGTCTTGACGGTCCAAATGCACTTGTGCAATCTGTTTAGCGAAACAATGCTTCAGAGAAATTTTTATTCGGACGAACATTCATGCAAAAAAGAGTTANTCTGATCTTATATATATATATATATATATATATATATATATATATATATATATTAGAAAAAGCCCGAGGGCAAATATATTAGTACGAAAAAGATACATAAATGTCATATGATATGACCTAAAAGAAAATACAACTCATACAATACAACACACACAAAAACTCAGATAAAACAAAGATACAAAAAGGTTAAAAACCAGAAAGCCACAAAAGAGCATAAAAGTGTTAGAGACGTCCCACTTTAGTCCTCCTGCCTCTAGTTCTCGAAAGTGAGTCGGCTAACAAATTGGTAAAGTGTGTCTCATTGCCCGTAGTAACCAAAGCATCATCCATCAGATTTCTGAACTCAAGTAGATTTTCATTCCTTTTTTTCCTCCTAGATGTGTAGACCTGTCATTCCTCATCTGATGATTGACTCATCTGATCAGTAGATTCCAAAGGTGGTCGAATAGGTGTAGGTCGTTGCACGTCTTGATCCTCATGAACCTGAGTAATATTAACATCTTTATGGACCTGATGAGGCGGTTGTGAAGCAGTAAAAGTATTTCCACCTGTATTATCAGTGATAAGTTCTAAGGCAAGCGGAGTCTGAAGAAACTCCTTCTCCCCCACTATAGGAGATTCCAAAGACGAGGGAGCTACAACTGGGGATTGAATAGTTGTCATATTGTCTGTCTGATCAGAAGGAAATGGAATCACAGTCTCTAGCAGAGCAGTTTACTTTTTTTTGTTTGAGGTGGGGCTGTAGATGGTGACAGTGAGAACTGGAGTGTCTGAACATACGACAGTTCGAGCAATATGACGAAAAATGTTCAATCTCAACCTTTTGCCAATATCAATGAAGTTGTGTCCCCAACTAGATTTTCTCATAATAGGGTGAAGTGATGTCTGTTTCAACAAGTACTCTGGCTTCAAAAGAACGTGACAGATTAAAAGTATGAATGTCCGTCTTTAGTGGCTTCTCATAAACTGAGGCACTAGAGTACAATACTTTTTTGAGAAAGATAATGAAATTTCAAACCAGGGCGAAGAATCCGAACCGGAATGATTGGCGGTTCCGTCTATGAGTCAAAATCCACAGATTATTTCAGAATTTTCATTGCTCTATTATCCTTCTAGCAAATAAGCACATGTAATCTTCTTCATTGTTAATTTGAATAAGAATGTGTCTCCCAACTAATAGCCCGATTTTTCATTTTCCAACAAGGTGCATAAGTTCAAATTCTTTGCGAATGAGCTCCATTTTGGGATGATCATATAGAAATTTCCCAACCAAATTTAGACGACATGAGGAAACAAATTGAATACTTTCAGCTTCTATAAAAAAAATGACATACTTTCCATTCTTCCTACCAGATTTTTTTATGTCCTCCGCCCACTCAAACGAAGGAGGGAAAGATGATGATTTTAGTGTGCCTGAAGCATGGACCCCGGCAAGGGAAGCTGCATACGATTTGTTTGAAGCCATCTTCAAAGATAGTTGCGACGTTTAGAGAAGAAGCAGACTAGGAAAAAATTGTGTCGAAATAACCGAAGCTAAGAAAGGGGCGACGTGGTGAGACGAGACAAGCGCAGAGAACGTAAAAAACGTGATCACGAGCAGTTCCCTCGAGATTGGGNATATATATATATATATATATATATATATATATTATATATATATATATATATATTAATGCTACGCACTCCAAAAGGTGTTTCATTTGGACGTGAAAGGCTCATTTTGAATCGTCTCGCCAATCCAAATGCACTCGCGCAATCTGTTTAGTGAAACGATGCTTCAGAGAGATTTTTATTCGGACAAACATTCATGCAAAAAAGAGTTTCATGCTCATGCAACCAAGTAAAAATACTGATGAATCACCATCACCCTCATACATGTTCCCCCAAAAAGGATGTGACTCAAAATAAACCAAAAGCCATGCACAATGACAAATCAAGGCGACTACAATTGATCGAATCGGTTGTCACGAACGATCAAGCAAATAACAAAAATTAGCCTCGATCTAAGGCTACCAATTTCAACAATTAGCACATTCGATGTGGGACTATCCCACAAGACCCATGAGTCATCTTAAGATGATCTACTACAAAAATGAGGTCAGCAGATAAATATGTAACTACCTTGAACTAAGGTGAGGTGGCTTAAATTACAGATGTTCTCAAACAATCTTCCAGGTTCAAAGGCTGGAATCAACACATATATGTCCTACTTGCATGCACCAAATTTAAATATTTTGCCAATATAATATATAGAAGATTGAAACAACAATTTCACCTTCAAATTTCATTGAATAGAAATATTACAGAAGATCACCATTGCTATCAATAACATCATTGAAGTTAACCTAACTATTTGGTGTCAACATTACGAATTGTGGTCTTGCAACATTAATTTTATTTACCCATCTTGTTGGTGCATCGTGTGAACTTCATAGTAAATGCACAAATCAAGTTTAATTTCTACTATTTTATTTAATAATAAATACTACACCTACCATCATTAAAAAATATTAAATTTCTCAATCCATAATAACTTCCCCAAAACTTATATCTTAGCATTCTCATTTCTTACAAGATAAACTTGGTAATCAATAACTTCTTCACCGCTCAACACTTGGCTCTATAATCCATTGTTGACCTAAGTGCAATTTTACAAAGGTTAACTTTACAGCTCTCTTTGGTTGGCAATGATTATCACTATAGCTCCAAGCTTTGTATTACTTTCTCCCTTCTCCTTTTCTTAAGCATAGCATTTCCCCTTAGTTGTTGTAAGCTTGCCTTAAACAAAGTGCACCATTAACCTCACTAACACTTATCTGTGGGTTTCATTGCAATGTTTTGATGCCGCTCTCTTTACATGGTGCTAATTACTCATCTTCTTCCTTAACAATGAACTTCTACTTCCCTATGATTTCATTACCGACCAATGTGTGGTTCATGATAACCCTTCTTCACTTCACCTTGTATATCCCATGGTGATCTGTTATGCTTTATGATTTTTTGATTAGACAATATCTTTTTGAAAGTACTATATCTCCTCATATCAACAAATTAGGGTATATATTCTTAATTGTATAATTTTTTATTATAACATATGATGAATCAAAATGCATTAGTGGCTTGACTCAATGTGATATGTTAATTGATGTGTTGAATCTTTTGATGAGTTTGTGTGCTCTGATTCAAAGTGTATATGCAGTGAAGGATTGCACTAAGCAACTCACACTGTCTATGTCATTAACTTTCCATCCATAATGTGTCAAGACCGTTCATGCTTTACAGATCATGTAAATCCACTTCTAGAAGATAAAAGAATTACATAGTGTACATACTTTGTACTTAATATAAGGGAAATTTAAATACACATAGCACACAATTCTTATGTATTTAGATGTCTCAAACATAATTTGGTGCAATAAACCTATGCATGAAAAGATGTATTTCACTTTTAAAAAGTAGCAATAGTGATATTTTTAATCTGATATTAAATATTAGATGACTATGTGCGTAAACATGACCGTACAGGCGTGTAATACGTGAATACATAAAAAATTGTGTGCTACGTATGTAAATGCCCCTTAATATAAACAAAATTTCCCCTGGATGTTGTCTCGTTGCATTTTTTTTTTTTTTACTTTCTTGTCTGCATTATGCATTTCATATGTCAAATAAAAAGAGAATAGAACCATCAAACAGCAATCTTTAAGTGGTGTACAAATTGGAATGGAATAGGGCCACATCAGAATTCAAATAACTGAAACTAATCACGGTGAAACAACAACTAAGGTACTGCCACAAAAACTCACATGAACTAAAGCTCTTTCAATTGGCCTTCCATGCACATCAAGTTGACCATAAAGTTGTCTCTTTACCAATTTCCATGCTGAAATTGTATGTGTCTCAAGCTCTTCCTCAGTAAGATTAGAACCATGTTTTCCAAGCTGCCATAGAGAAATATGGAACCGAATTGGTGCAAATGCATAAATATTGAAACCATAATAAACTAGTTTCAGCCTCAATACGCTTGTTCTCTAATATCTGCAGCCAGCAGCCTCAAGTAGAAAATTTGAGATTGCAGAAAAATGGCATATGAATAGAAAAACAAGTTTGCAGAGGACAGAATTTAAGTTCAAATTTTCAATTGAGCTCCTCTTTGGTTTAGATTTTATCTACTTTGCAGAAATATTAGTTATTGAAATTAAGTAGAGGATGGTATAGCATTTTTAAAAAATAGGCAACTATTCTAATACTTCTCTGAAAAAAAAAATTGTGAAAAAAAAATCAAGCAGGACATGGCATACCAGACAAAATAGGTGAGAAAGGTTGTAAATCCAGAACGTTCATGATTGGCAATCAAAAAACTTCTAGAGCATCAAAGCATCTAAGAAGATCCTATTTCTATGTTTGGGACAATGTTCACTGATTATATTTTTTTTCCTATGCGGCTAGCCCTAGCTAGCCAGATCTGAAATATATACAATAATGGAACTGACATCTTCATACAATTCGGCTAGAGACATCTTTTGGTCTAAAAGATGAAGTGGGTATAACTATTGCATTATTCCAATTCATCTTTTTTTAGAACACATGTCGCCAACATTTCTTGTACTTCCATAGTCAACTTGAACGCAAAAATTGTTAGTGCCCGTTCACAGTTCATTACAATCGTACATTACTATGCTTGCTACTAAAATACCGGCAACAAATCTCTTTTATTTGTAATTATAGTCTAGTAATTATCCTAAATACAAAATAATGGTAAGTCAGGTGCTTGATGCTACAATTCCAGCACTGCACAAGTCAGGTGCTTGATGCTACAATTCCAGCACTGCACGCTTGCTTCCTATTTGTCGTCTATCACAATCACATTTTTGCCTCAGCTTCACAGCAAGCCAGTAATATAGCTTTAAAATTCTTATTTATTTCCAAAAAGCTTAGGATTCTTAATTACCACGTACGAAGTTGATAAGGTCAACTTTCTTCTAGGCATACTCGCGAAATATTAATAACTAATGTGAAATGACAACTGTATCCCTCTAAATCAACTAACAAGATCCGTACCAAAAAAATAAAATAAAACAAAAATGAAATGAGAGCCCTTCAAGCTAACCTACTCTCTTATTTCACTATCTCCACATTGTACACAATTTCACTCTATCCTAACGTATCCATAGGTTGGGCGGTTTTAGGGGATGGATGCTCCCCTTGCTCAAATTCTAACATGAACCCACTAATGCGGTTCTGTGTGTGTGTTTCTCAATACAATCTGCTAATGAGTTGGAGAGTGTTAGCATGGTAGATCATGTAGAGCTGCCTGACTGCCCCATCTCTCTCTCTCTCTCTCTCTCTCTCTCTCTCTCTCTCTC
>JXCR01143097.1:469573-529135 GCA_002079205.1 Phalaenopsis hybrid cultivar | reverse complement strand
CTCTCTCTCTCTCTCTCTCTCTCTCTCTCTCTCTCTCTCTCTCTCTCTCATACACACACACATAATTAGAAAAAAAAGAGTGAACCAAAGCTTGGAGCACTTTACTGTTTAATCAGCCTAACTGTAAAAGGTTTCCCATGTAGAAAAAAATGTAACATACAATTGAAAAACCACTTTAAGAATTATTTGATTATTCATCTAACGGTGAACGACCTACTTGTGTAATTACTTATGTAATCTTCATGAAAGCCATGTTTTAAAATTGTGTAATATGAGGCGCACCACAACACTTTCAAGAATTTTTGCTATCAGGCATGTGCATCATGGCCTCTCATGTGAGGCATATGTCTCAAAGTAAATGAGGCACCCCTCGCCTTAAAATTTAACAGCACGCGCCTCATATTTTGAATTTAGGTTTTAATAACAAGCAAATAAAATATATCAACAAAAATGACACTTTATTATTGGAAATTTTGATATTATATATCTCATACTAGCAAAAATTAAAAATGCTTATTGTTTATTTTCTTTGGTAAACATGCCTGAGAACTCCCTTCAAAATAAATACCCCCCAAAGAGGATAACCGCAAATGGCTGTTAAAGTCGAAGTATATAGAATAAGTTAAAAGATGACTTGATCATTAATCAATAGTAAATGGATCATATATAAAAAATGAATGGTTTGACAAAGGCTCAAAGATGGTTTGATAATAGTACGAAGATGATATTATCATCACTCAATAGTTTATCAAAGATAATTTGACTAAAGTATGAACACTAAATTGTGATTCTCAAATTATGCAAATCATATTCAAAGATGGATCAATTATCGTTTATTTAGTTTTTTTCAATCATTTGAAATTTATTAAATTGTGGTTTAATTACGAAGTACAACCCAAGTTGATGCAACGCCGAGTGCATTAACAGCTATGACGCAAAATAGTGCATATGACATGTTTGGTAAGCTGATTATAAGAAAAGTATGATAGCAATTATGGGGGCATAAAAATTCAAATTTTCCTTATTATTTCATTCCTCACCCACCACTAACAATCTCTTGCACACTAACCCTAACTCTTGCTCCAGTGCATGCCTCCTCTGCCAGCTATCTACCTCCTATAGTGTCGTCACCACGGCTGTCCAGCAAAGCCTTCTTCCTCCAGAAGAAACCATCTTACCTTATTCCGCATCTCTTTATATCGATAACAAAAGACAATTTTTTCTGTCCTAAACCTAAAACTTTACTTTTGTTTATTTAAAATTTCTTATGTAGTAAAATTGTGATTTTACCATTTTCTAATTAAAATGTTCTTTTAAGAGTTTTAAAATAGTATAGATATTGGAAAATTTATTTATAAAAAATTTGTGACACACTCTAAAATCCAGTTGCCTCCACAAATAGTCGTCTCCCAAAATAAAAATACAATTTTTTTACCACGTATAAGAAACCCCTCGGCAGAAACTTAAAAAATATACATAAAGAGGACATTTACATACATACCAAACAATTCTCATATATTTATGTATCTAACACCTAAACTTTCATATTTACATAACATGGGTATGATATATCTAGGCATGAAAATGTGTATTTAACTTTCTAAAATTATGTGAAAGTGGTATTTTTGATGTAATATTAAATACTATTCAATTCAATCTTATGTCAACGTGATCTATTTATAGTTTTCTGTAGTCGAAACCTTAAACCTTCATCTATGTATGATTTGATGACTGGGATATTGAATGAGGAACTGAATAGCACTTGAAAAAATCATAGAAATTAAAAAAAAACCCTTAAAAACATGCTAGAGTTACTATTCAAAAGAAAATTGATCCACAATTAGATTAATAATTCCTACTGCATAATTATTTAAAATATATAGAAGCTTCAAACTAGAAAAATAACTCATAGTATATCTTTTAAATTCTTGATGAACTCATAGAGAAGATTGCAGAGCATTTAGTTTTACAAGTCATTATTAACGATGTTAATGCTCATAAGGAGATGGAAATAATGTGATGAAGAGAAAGCTATATCTTTGACACTATATGCAACCCAATGAATCAATTTGATTTTTAAAAACTTGGGAGAACTGTCTCAGCATAGAAAATGCCTTAAGCAAAGCAAGGAAGATTACCAAGTTCATCTATAGCCATAGTTGGATTTTGGCTTTGATAAGAAAATTTTCTAAGAAAAAGCTTTTATGACCTGCTACAATTAGATATGTTACGAATTATTTGGCCATACAGAGGATCTTGAAACAAGATACATAGGAGGCTATGTTCACCTCCATGCAATCGTTAAATTGAGCTCAGGTAAGGAAATATGAAAGAAAAAGGTTATAAAAATTCTTTTCAATGGAAAAAATGGTTAAATGTGAGTTAAGCAATGACAACTAATTTTATGATTGATGCTGAAAAAGAGTCTACTAATGAGCTTCATTTATAATATGATGGATGAAACTAAGGAGTTGAAAACCCATAAATTGAAAGAAGAGGACTCTAGCTATAAAAAAATTTAAAAAATAATTCATGAAAAATGAGAGGTTCAATTTTATTATTATTTGCATGTAATGGGATATTATCTTAATCCTCAATTTCAATAAGCTGAGAATTAATTGACTATACAGAGGATCTTGAAACATAGGAAGCTATGTTCACCTCCATACAATCGTCAAATTGTGCTCATGTAGAGAAATATGAAAAAAAAAAGTTATAAAAATTATTTTCAAAGAAAAAATTTGGATAAATAAGTTAAGCAATAACAACTAAGCCCTTCGTTCAAATTTTATAAACGATGCTTAAAAAGAGTCTACTACCTAGCTTCATTTATAATATGATGGATGATACTAAAGTGTTGATAACCCATAAATTAAAAGAAGAGGAATCAAGCTATAAAAATTTTTGAGAAATAATTCATGAAAAATGAGAGGTTCAATTTTATTATTATTTGCATGCTACGAGATATTATCTTAATCCACAATTTCAATAAGCTGAGAATAAGCCAAACAATGCTGACATCAATTTAAGTGTTAGGCCTTGCATATTTGTCATCTAGTTGTGAGCAAAGTTAGAATACATCTAATCAAATTCATATTAAAAAATCTGTTTGAATATCTTAAGAATGAACCCTTAGTTTACAACATTTATATATAATAAGATAAAAATATTTTCATTAAAAAGAATATTTCAGAGGATGAAAAATATTTGTTAGTTTATAAGGATATCGTATCTGATAAAGAAAGATTTGTAGATGATAATAATGGTGTTATGCTATTAAATTTACAACCAAAAAAAAAATCAATGATCATTTTTTTTCATGGAGATAGAAGCAAGGCCAAGATGTCTAACATAACTAAACAAAAATTAGAGAAAATACTTTTATAAAAATTTATATAATTAAAATTATAATCATCAACATATTCATTATTTTAAACTTCAATTAAGTTTATTACTATTTTTATGATTAGAAAGGAGAAAAATGATTAAGCTTGATGATGAGGAGGAAAGTTGGAAAACATTGATATAATCGATGAAGAGACATGAGAAAGATCAAGTACTTAAGATATAATTCTAATGAAGACTCATTAAGTGATTGGAGCGACGTAGACTACCAAAAATTCAAATTCAAATATCAATTGCTTGCTATGTTTTTACTTTATTCGGGAGTGGGAGAGAGACGAGTTGTCTTTATAATGCTTATATGATACTTCTATATGATTTAGTGTTAAGATGTTAGCGTGTCACTTTTTATTTCATTCTTTAATGTTTGTATGATGCTTTTTTATTTTATGCAATTTGTCAATTCTAAGCCGTACACCTTAAAAGATCTTGAGGCTTCCGTCTCACCTCAAAAATATAAAATATCTCAATACCAAATTGCACAATTTTAAATCTTGATAAGACCAATATGATAAATGAGGGAATTATTTAAAATTAGTCATCAATATATTCTAGAATTAAGTTTAGTTATGCTAAATAGGTACCACACATAATTCGTGGTTTGGAATGTATTTCATATATCTATCCAGAAAAAAATAAGTACCTGATTAGTTGATTTTAAAATAGTAAGAACTTAATGCACACTTATCTATAACTTACCCCAAGTTTGAAAAACAAAAAAAATCAAAAGAATTTTTTTAGTATTATTTCCCATAAAAACAAACCTCGTCATAGCCTACCTTCAGTTTGCTTCATCATATAGCATGTTCACAAATATAGCCGCAGTATAGTCACAGGAGATAACACAATTGCATAAACCAAAATCGAAATTGTTGGCTAGCACCAACCAATGTTTGATATTCAATAAAATTTGAACACATAACCTTAATAGCTAAATTTGAAAAGTCAAAGCAAGCATCAACTCTACTGCAACTGTATCATTTAAAATAATCAATTGAATAAAGTAGAAAAATGCAACTCTAACATGAATGAATGATAAGCGTAGAAGATCTGATAAACATGAGATCATCAAACTAAAGTAGTGTGGATGAATGAGATAGAATCAAACAAAACGTTAAGATGTATTTGNCAACTCTACTGCAACTGTATCATTTAAAATAATCAATTGAATAAAGTAGAAAAATGCAACTCTAACATGAATTAATGATAGGCTTAGAAGATCTGATAAGCATGAGATCATCAAACTAAAGTAGTATGGATGAATGAGATAGATTGAACAAAACGTAAAGATGTATTTTTTTAAAAAAAAAAACACGATACATCTGATAAATGGAAAAAATATTTGGTAGTGTGCCAGCAGTGGCGGATTTGGGTGGGGGCCATCCAAAAAATAATTTTGCAAATTACCCACAAAATTTTGTGAATTCACCAAACATTCAGGCTTCCGCAACTCCCGCAACTCCCGCGTAGAATCCAACTTATTTTTTGTTTTACTACCTCATAGAGATGTACCGCTGTTCATGTAATCTATTTATTATATTACTCAAATGTGATATTCTAGTGTAGGTGAATGTCAGTCTAGAGCATTTTNCAAACATTCAGGCTTCCACAACTCCCGCGTAGAATCCAACTTATTTTTTGTTTTACTACCTTNCAAACATTCAGGCTTCCACAACTCCCGCGTAGAATCCAACTTATTTTTTGTTTTACTACCTTATAGAGATGTCCAGCTGTTCATGTAATCTATTTATTATATTACTCAAATGTGATATTCTAGTGTAAGTGAATGTCAGTCTAGAGCATTTCATTGAGATTATGGAGGTGATTAGCAATTGGCCGGCACCTTTTCATGGCAAATTTTAGGTGTGGGATAGATTATGGACGCAATGTGGTTAAAAAGAAATTGATTATGCAAAAAAATACAGCTTTTTAATGTACTTTTATGATAAGGAAAATGATTAAAATATAAATATATTATAATTATTAAACAAATGACTTTATCTTCTTTAATAAATATTATATTTTTATTTTTATTATTACATTTACATACATGATGTGAATAGGAATTGGAAAATCATTACATATTTTTATGATAATCAATATCATATCCATCATGTACTAATGACCAAATAAATGTAATTGCTGAGTAGTGGCGAGAGATATAATATGGGTTATTAGAACAACACGTTAAAGATCATTTACTGAAATCTGTCTGAGTGATTTATGTGTTTTTTTTTTCCTATTGAAGNGTACTAATGACCAAATAAATGTAATTGCTGAGTAGTGGCGAGAGATATAATATGGGTTATTAGAACAACACGCTAAAGATCATTTACTGAAATCTGTCTGAGTGATTTATGTGTTTTTTTTTCCT
This sequence comes from Phalaenopsis hybrid cultivar, assembly GCA_002079205.1. Taxonomy (NCBI): domain Eukaryota; kingdom Viridiplantae; phylum Streptophyta; class Magnoliopsida; order Asparagales; family Orchidaceae; genus Phalaenopsis; species Phalaenopsis hybrid cultivar. Next base: position 523,359 of record JXCR01143097.1, on the reverse strand, counting down.
ATTGAAACCCATCTCCTTTGATATTTTTTTGGAAAAAAAATTGATTGAAAGTTTGATCAATTAATTGAAATCAACTAGAATGTGTTATAAAAACATTTCATGCATGGATATCAGACTACAAAGTTGTGTAATGATTAAATGAAAGTTCATATCAACGTCATCGACAACTAGGTAAGGTGGTCAGTAGCGATAGTCGAGCCACAGTTGTCCGACGATGGGTGATTTAGGCGACAACAGCGACGGCATTACTCGGATGATGGTGGTCCAATGATAGCTNATGAAAGTTCATATCAACGTCATCGACAACTAGGTAAGGTGGTCAGTAGCGATAGTCGAGCCACAGTTGTCCAACGATGGGTGATTTAGGCGACAACAACGACGGCATTACTCGGATGATGGTGGTCCAATGATAGCACCACAATGTCCAAGCAATGGTGGCAATAGTTGTGACAGACAGGCGACCGTGGTTTGATGACTGTGGCAAAGGTGAATCAGCGGTGGTGGTTTGATGACAAAGGTCTGACAGCAACAGTGGCAGCGACATCAGCGTCGATCCAGTAATGATGGTCTGACAACATGTATGCCAGTGTCAAAGAGACGATGGCGGCGACAACTACTTTGATCAGGCGACGGTATCAGATGAGCAACGGTATCAGATGAGCGACGGTGCCNAACATGTATGCCAGTGTCAAAGAGACGATGGCGGCGACAACTACTTTGATCAGGCGACGGTATCAGATGAGCGACGGTGCTGGATGGGCGACGGTGTGTGATGGGCGACGGTGTCACACATGACCATTAAAACTTCCTCTTTGAAATATGAATTGAAAGCAGTGATTTTAAGTACACAAAGTACTCTACAAGCATATAAATGTGATAATAAAAACATGAAAAATATTACAATTAATTGAAGAAAATACTTTACAAATTATAAGTTTTTATTATTATATATTTTATTTATATATATAAAAAGTATCTAACAAAAAAATTTAAACAACCAATGCCAATCCCAAGCCTAGATGAAAAATGTTAAGGGAATTTTGAAAAATTATTTTGTGCCCTTGCTTTGAAACTTCTCTAGCTTCGCCTCTATGAGCAAGTGCTCTAAGTTAATAACTGTTATCTTGCATTCTTGAGCTAGGAGGCAACTAAATGCTTCCTAAGAAATTGTCCAGTGACACCCAAAACAATCAGAAGAATAATAATTACTTTCATCAACGGCCACATTCTGNTATTATAATTATTAAACAAATGACTTTATCTTCTTTAATAAATATTATATTTTTATTTTTATTATTACATTTGCATACATGATGTGAATAAGAATTGGAAAATCATTACATAAGTTATGATAATCAATATCATATCCATCATGTACTAATGACCAAATAAATGTAATTGTTGAGTAGTGGCGAGAGATATAATATGGGTTATTAGAACATCACGTTAAAGATCATTTACTGAAATCTGTCTAAGTGATTTATGTGTTTTTTTTTATTGAAACCCATCTCCTTTGATATTTTTTTTGGAAAAAAATTTGATTGAAATTTTAATGAATTAATTGAAATCAACTAGAATGTGTTATAAAAACATTTCATGTATGGATATCAGACTACAAAGTTGTGTAATGATTAAATGAAAGTTCATATCAACATCATCGGCAACTAGGTAAGGTGGTCAGTAGCGATAGTCAAGTCACAGTTGCCTGACGATGGGGGATTTAGGTGACAACAGCAACGGCATTACTCGGATGATGGTGGTTTGATGATAGCTACCACAATGGCCAAGCAATGGTGGCAATAGTTGTGACAGACAGGTGACCGTGGTTTGACAACTGTGGCAAAGGTGAATCAGCGGTGGTGGTTTGGTGACAGGTCTGACAGCAACAGTGGCAGCGACATCAGCGTCGATCCAATAATGATGGTCCAACAACATGTATGTCAGTGTCCAAGAGACAATGGCGACGACAACTGCTTTGATCAGGTGACTGTATCAGATGAGCGACAGTGTCAGATGGGCGACGGTGTCGGATGGGCGACGATGTCTACTAGGCGACGATGCCACACATGACCATTCAAACTTCCTCTTTGAAATATAAATTAAAAGCAGTGATTTTAAGTACACAAAGTACTCTACAAGCATATAAATGTGATAATAAAAACATGAAAAATATTACAATTAATTGAAAAAAAATACTTTACAAATTATAAGTTTTTATTATTATATATTTTATTTATATATATAAAAATTATCTAACAAAAAAATTTAAACAACCAATGCCAATCCCTAGCCTAGATGAAAAATGTTGAGGGAATTTTGAAAAATTATTTTGTGCCCTTGCTTTGAAACTTTTCTAGCTTCGCCACTGTGAGCAAGTGCTCCAAGTTAATAACTGTTATCTTGAATTCTTGTGCTAGGAGGCAACTAAATGCTTCCTAAGAAATTGTCCAGTGACTTTCAATCAACGGCCACATTCCTATATATGATGCCGAAATATAGCATCATATATATTTCGATCAACGGCAACTTTGACTTTCAATCAACAACAACTAACAAAACTTTTCTAGCTTCGCCACTGAAGAATAATAATTACTTTCATCAACGGCCGCATTCCTATAAAATCAACTTTCACAAAAATCCTATAGTCCTTAATAAAACTGTGATGCCGAAATATAGCAAAATTTGTGACTATTTCCATAGACTTTCCTTCATTGATGCTATGTCGAATTCTGGCTTGGTTATTTTAAATGACTACCCTTATTGTGTTGTGTGTCGCTATTCATGTGGCTTCCCAATTTTGCTAAATAGTTGTTTTATTATTTTTATGGACTTCAAGTTCTGCTTTTTTTTTCCGTGAATTATGTCGTACTATTTTTCAAGTGTTGTTGTGAGTTTTCTATTACACTTGTCTTAAATGAGCTTCGTGTAGTTGTTGTTCCTCCTTATCTGTTCCTTCTCTCATAGCGACTTTTGCCCATCTGTTGTGGGTTGTAGGCAATGGCGTGATAGGGATATACAGGTTTTCTTATCTTTCTTTTGTAGATGTAATTTGTAAAAAAATTAAAGTTCAAATTTTAGGATTATATAGAATTAAATTCAACATCTCCTTATTTGGGGATGAAAACTCTATTACTAGAAAGTCTAAGTTATCTAAGGAGAAAACTTTTAAATTAACAAAATTTCTTATTCTAATTTCAAAGTTGTCTGTAGAAATTATAAGTGAATCCCTCAAGTTTCCAGATTAAGTCATCTTTTTTGCACTTTTCTTACTTCGGTGAATTCTTTCTTGATCCAATTCTTCTACATATTTTATTATTCACTTACCAAAGTTTGTGATTTTATTCAAAGGTGACATGACAGATTTCAATTGTAGTGAATGAAATGCAATTGTAGATTTGATTTTGTATGAACCTAATTTATTGTTAATTTCTTCAAATTTAATTAACCATTGCATTCTCATTTAGGTTATGATTATTGTATTTTCTCATTTGCACCTAAAGAAATCAATTTTTGTATATTTAGTTGTCTTAAATTTGTGAAGCTTAATTTTTTCAAAATATCATTATAGCTAAATTAGGAACCTAAGACATCCTACATCAAATTGATATATATGGATTTATAATGAACTTCGTGACTATGCTGCCCTTATAGCTTTGTTATTTGAAGTGATTATCCTTACCATGGTGAGAGTGAGTATTGTGTGATCATTCATTTGATGATTTATTGATTTTGTGGAACAATTTTTTAAATAAATATTATTCATCCATATACTCCTGATGATGTTACAGTTGCACCCAAGTTCAAGAGAGTCCCCTATTATTTCCATGTCATGTAAAAGCTTGCAATAACTACTATTCAGCTATATTTATGGTTTGCTTCTGCATCAAGACGTTCCCCTATTTGCTATAGGATCCAGTCCTCTTTGCCAACTGCAAATGTAAGTTGTGCTAAAACTGAAGTTTAAGTTTTATAATTATTTAAAATTGATTCGGGCAAATCTTGCGCTAACCACATTAATTATTTCAAGAGATGTTATAAATAAATAGTTTGAGGCATTTAATTGAAAATTTTTAATTCGCTAAAATTATTGCTTTAGTTTCAATCTCTTTCGTGCAAGTTTGACGTGATTCTTTCAAATGAGATATAAGCACAACTACCAAATTCAAAGGAAGTCAACAACTTTTCCAGCGTGGCCTCTAGATATTCTTCATTTTAGCAAAACATTTTTTATCTAATTTCTTATAAATAGTTTTAATATTAGATTTCTTCTAAATACTTTGTTATTGGGTCGCTAGAGTCCTTACAATTTTGTTTGAACTAAATTTTTGTCTGTGAGGGAAACTTTCCAATTGCTTTGTAACTGTAGACTTCATTGTTTATGACAACAACTAATTTGATTAAGGGCCAAGACAATATGAAAATGCGAAAGCAACATTGTAAATAGCTGGCGTAGTATCATGGTCACAATGAAAAGATGTTCAACTGTTTTCCATTCCAAAAAAAGAAATATACTGATGTCTATTTAAGTTTCAAAGATACCCAAAGATAACTCCATGTGTCACTGAAAGTATTACACGAGAACAAGTCAAAATATCTACCTATGTACAAGGTGAGCACACAAAATCAATATGTGCAAGCTATAAATATTTACAAAGGAGAGTCTAACACATGCTCATTATTATAATTAACTATAAAAATAAAAAATGAAATAAATTATTATATGAATTTTCATTATTAAACAAATATATTTAAATAAAATTATTCAAAAAATGAAATGATATAATAAAACATGTCATATATATAATTATATATAAATATTGTAAAAACAAAATTTTATATATAATTATCTATCAAATTAAATTTTANGTCTGCTAGGGTTTCGCCCGATGGCGAAACCAAGCGTCCCTATTGTTTTTCTCCTCCGTCAATCGATTCGGCATGCTCGAAGAAGAAGGGTGCTCCTCGTCGTCATTCGGAGCTTGTGTCACTTTCTAGAGCTCGTGTCTCTGCTCCAGTTGATACCAAGTCGTCACGTCTGCTGCAGTTTGATTTCGTCGCCATCCGGAGGTCGCGTCGTCTTCTGGACTCACGTAGCATCATCTGGATTTTTCTGGACTCGCGTCCATTCTGCTACGTCAAAGCCGCTTGACTGTTTCGTCGGTGGTTGTCGGCAAATTGCGCCAGCCTATTGTGTTTGTGTGAAGCACACTAATGGCCTCATGGCTTTCCTACGCCGCCGCCCTCGCCTGTTATAATCCCACCAAAGTTCACAAACGCAGCTCCCCTTTCCACCTTGCAGATAGTATGATGTTCCCGCAGATGTCCTATGATTCTATTTCAGGACATGGTGATTGCAATATCATAAAAAAAGTAGAGAAAAAGGCGGACAAACCAGCACTATTCTTCTCTGAAGCTGAAATTTCAACTCGTGCAGAAAAATACAAATTTTCACTAGTTGGAAAATTTCAATTAGGTCGCCTTAAGATGGAGATTATCAGGAAGGTTTTTGAAGATTTCAAACTAGATGGGGCCTGACAGGTGGATCTTTTCGACGAAAGACATGTTATTATACAGCTGAGCATAGAAGAAGATTACACAAGGATTTTCTTAAAAAAATTCATCACAATCGAGGGCAATCATATGAAATTGCTCAAATGGACCCCTGACTTTGATCACAGTCAAGAATCCTCAATTGCGTCTATCTGATTCTCATTACCTAAACTCAAACTTCAATTCTTTTGCCTACATATCCTATATGTAATTAGGATCATCATCGAAAAACATTTGCAGGTAGACACGCATACAGTTCATTTCTCACGGTCACTATTGCAACGATTTTGATTGAATGAGATATTACACTACCAAATGTAGAAGAAGTCTGGTTTGGCTCTGCTCACAATGGTTATTGGCAAAAAATCACTATGGAACAAAAAACTTACTACTGCAAGCATTGCAAGATGTTTGGACACCCACAAGAGAAATGTTTCAGAATGCACCCACAGTTGAGAACGAATAAAAAGCAAAAACTTGTTGTTAGTGCAACCCACGTGTTTGAACGCTAGCAAACCTGATGACAACCAACTTGATGGGAGAATCACCACAAGAAAGAAAATTGAGTCTGCCCCTGGGAATCCTTCTCCTGATGATATTATAAGGGATAATGGTCAGACCGAAAGTCAGGATAGCCCTGCAGCTCTTATTCAGGAAGCATCAGGTGCAGATGCGACATTTCACACTTCACATACATTGTAACATATCGTTGTTGTAACGACTGTATCTAATCAGACCGAGGATCACATGAGTCAGTCTTCAGATGAATAATGACAGGTTTGCACTTCTCAGCGGAAGAAAAAGGCTGAGGGCACTCCAACTTGGAAATTTAATTGATGATACTTTGGTTACTCATTGCAATGACACGACACTTCAAAGTTTGTTATCTGGCTCCATTCCTAAAACTAAAGGAAAAGACAGGACTAAACTGACTCGTCCCTAGCTACTTGTTTTCTTCATGTTTTAAATTTTTTGAGTCTATCTGTATCTTTTTTGTTGGGGTAGTATTGTACTTAATATCGTATGAGTAGGGTGTCTCTATTGAGTCTTCTCATACAACATTTATGTCTTTTCTCTTTCAATAAAATTAGCCCTTTGGTATATATATATATATATAAATAAATAAATATATATAATACTAAATTTAATAAAAATCTTAAGCGATCATGTCTAAATATTCTACATATATAAATATCGATACTTATATATAAACATTTAAACACATGTTAAAGATATATAATATATTAATAACTTTTTTATGAAAATTTATATAATGATTAATAACTTTTTTTATAATAGATATTTATAATAATATGCCATATTAAAATCTTCATAATAAAAAAATTATCGCTTACACTGATCAATTTTGTATCCCAACCTCATGGAAGGCTAGTTTTTAGACCACAAAAAGACCATTCTAGGTATTAACAACATTTTGAGCACATTTCACACATCAGTTGTAAGCTTTGATCTATAAATCCTAGCTTCTTTCTTTATATGTAATTTATCGTATCATTTAATTGCATTAAGAACCCTAGACCTCAAATCTTTATATGTTAATTAAAATCAACACTTAAGATTGCAACATAATGTCAACAAAAGAAGGATAACATACAAAGTTAAACATGAACATAAAAAGATGAAATTTAAATATCTTATAAGATATGATACTACTAGCCAAATACTGCAATTTTCGGGCCAATCAAAATTTCACTTAAAAGTATATTCAAAATAAATTTCAAAGTGGGTCATCAATTTGAAAAAAAAATTTTAATATTATCATTTATTTAATTCTGAGAAATTTAAATACTTCATTAAAAATAATTGTTGTACATGCTTATATATTTTAATACACATGGTTTGTCATGAAAAAATAACAAAAAAAGGAATATTTGATATTAATATTGGACTAATTGAATGATCAACTCTAAACAAAATGATACTAATATGATTGAATATTATGCAAGGTATATAAATCTTATAGACACACATGATTTATCTTTAAATTATTTTGGCGTCGTTACCTGCTCATTAAAGATCTTTACACAAGAAGTTTGGAATGAACTCAGATACAATTGACCATAAACAATATTTGAGGCTTTCTTTAGATCTTGCATTAAAGCATATTAAAAGCATTCTATTAACACTAGCACAATTACTTATTCCTAAGAAATGCTCAAAAACAATTCATCTAAAACCTAATGAAACACATAAATGAAAGAATTATGCATAAACTAAATTGGATTTTATTAAACATACTATAGTTTACTGATATTCTTTTGAGAATTTTTTAATCAGAAAATGATCTGCAAATATAATATGAATCTATGTTTAATGATTTTGTATCCAACTTGTATCTACATTAGAGCATCATGCTCATGAACCTAAGCTATTTAGCAATCTTTGTAGTTAATGAATGTGCCCAACTTTGTCCAAAAACCTATCAATAAATTCATAAATCCTAAATCCATATGGCCATGTACACTTTAATTTACAGCCCTAAGCTTTAAATCCCATTAAACTTTCCTTCGTTGTTTCAAACAGGTGTCAAAATTAAAACTTGACGTAAAATTAACTAAGTGGTCATATCTATATCTAAGTTTCTAATACAACAACAACAACAACAACAACAAAGCCTTAATCCCACTACGTGGTGTCGGCTACATGAATCTTTTTTCTCCATTGCGTCTTTGAACAAAAACAACAACAACAAAGCCTTAATCCCACTAATGGGGTTGGCTACATGAATCATTTTTCTCCATTGAGTCAACAACAACAAAGCCTTAATCCCACTGTGTGGGGTCGGCTACATGAATCCTTTTTCTCCATTGTGTCCTATTTAGGTCATATTTTCATTTAGTTCTAGTAAATTAAGATCATTTTTAATACAATAAGCCCAAGTCTCTACCTCTGCCTTTCTTAACACAAGCGAATCTAAAACATCTACTCTCCTAATCGGATCATCAGATGGTCGACGTTTAATGTGACCAAATTCTAAAACCTCTACTCTCCTAATCGGATCATCAGATGGTCGACGTTTAATGTGACCAAACCATCTGACATCTACTCTCCTAATCGGATCATCTAATGGTCGACGTTTAATATGACCAAACCATCTAAACTTAACACAAGTTGAATCTAAAACATCTACTCTCCTAATCGGATCATCAGAACGTTTAATGTGACCAAACCATCTAAGAATTTATCTAATTTTGTCCGTCACAGGAGCTACACCAACCCTATCACGAATATATTCATTTCGCTTCTAATTTTGTCTGTCACAGGAGCTACACCAACCCTATCACGAATATATTCATTTCGCATTTTATCTCTAGGTGTAAAGCCACTCATCCACCTAATCATTCTCATCTCGGCAACACTTAACTTATTATTATGCTTCTCTTTTAAAGGCCAACATTCAGCGCCATAGAGCATTGCAGATCTCACCACCGTCTTATAAAATTTTCTTTTCTATCTAAGCGGTACTTTTCTATCACACAAAAGGCCTGAGACATTCTTCCACTTCAACCAACCAACTTGAATTCTACTATTAACATCCCTATCTATATCACCATCGCTTTGGACAACGGACCCAAGATATCTAAATCGTTCACACCTTTTAATAATTTGATCACCCAAAGTCACACTTCTGTCACTAGATCTATTACTACTAAAATTATATTCCATGAATTCAGTTTTAGTTCTACTTAAATGAAGGCATTTAGACTCCAATGTAGACCTCCATTATTCAAGTTTTTCCTGGTCTTTTTCTCTTGTTTTATCCACGAGAAGGATATCATCAGCAAAAAGCATACAGCAAGGTACATCCTCCTGTAGATGTCCAGTAAGAGCATTCATAACTAAAACAAAAAGATATGGGCTTAAAGCCAATCCCTGATGTAATCCAACAAAAATAGGAAAATATTTTGTCAATCACCCTTCAGTTTGAACACAAGTGACAGCTCTAGTATACATATCTTTAATGATTTGAATATAAGTCATATCAACGTCTTTCTTCTCGAGAACTCTCCAATAATATCTTGGAACCTTATCGTAAGTTTTTTCTAAATCAATAAAAATCAAATGTAGATTCTCCTTATTATATCGAACCTTATCGTAAGCTTTTTCTAAATCAATAAAAATCAAATGTAGATTCTCCTTATTATCTATGACTTGAATATAAGTCATATCAACACATTTCTTCTCGAGAACTCTCCAAAGGATATCTCTTAAGTTCTAAATCAATAAAAATCAAATGTAGATTCTCCTTATTATCTCTTTTATTATCTCTGAATCGTAAGCTTTTTCTAAATCAATAAAAATCAAATGTAGATTCTCCTTATTATCTCTGAACTTGTCTAAGTCATATCAACACATTTCTTCTCGAGAACTCTCCAAAGGATATCTCTTGGAACCTTAGCAATAAGTCATATCAACACCTTTCTTCTCAAGAACTCTCCAAAGGATATTTCTTGGAACCTTATCGTAAGTTTTTTCTAAATCAATAAAAATCAAATGTAGATTCTCCTTATTATCTCTGAACTTCTCCATCAAACCACTCAAATTCAATAACAATCAAATGTAGATGCTCTATTATCTCTGATCGTCCTCCATCAAACCTCTCAATAAATGTATAGCTTCCATAGTAGACCTGCCCGGCATAAATCCAAATCGATTATAAGATATTTTTGTGAAGTGTCTTAGCCTATGTTCAATTACCCTCTCCCATAATTTTAAAGTATAACACATCAACTTAATTCTTCTATAATTTGCACTCTTGTGCATTCCCTTTATTCTTAAAAATGGGGACCAAAATACTCTTCCTCCACTGTAGAACTCTCCAATAATATCTTGGAACCTTATCGTAAGTTTTTTCTAAATCAATAAAAATCAAATGTAGATTCTCCTTATTATATCGAACCTTATCGTAAGCTTTTTCTAAATCAATAAAAATCAAATGTAGATTCTCCTTATTATCTATGACTTGAATATAAGTCATATCAACACATTTCTTCTCGAGAACTCTCCAAAGGATATCTCTTAAGTTCTAAATCAATAAAAATCAAATGTAGATTCTCCTTATTATCTCTTTTATTATCTCTGAACTTCTCCATCAAACCTCTCAATAAATGTATAGCTTCCATAGTAGACCTCCTTATTATCTCTGAACTTTTCCATCAAACCTCTCAATAAATGTATAGCTTCCATAGTAGACTTGCCCGTCATCAAACCTCACAATAAATGTATAGCTTCCATAGTAGACCTGCCAGGCATAAATCCAAATTCATTATGAGAAATTTTCATAGGTATAGCTTCCATAGTAGACCTGCCTGACATAAATGCAAATTGATTATGAGAAATCTTTGTAATATCTTAACCTATGTTCAATTACCCTCTCCCATAATTTTAAAGTATGACACATCAACTTAATTCTAATAAATGTATAGCTTCCATAGTAGACCTGCCCGGCATAAATCCAAATTGATTATGAGAAAAGTTTGTGATGCGTCTTAACCTATGTTCTACTCTCCTTCCATAATTTTAAAGTATGACACATCAACTTAATTCCTCTATAATTTGCACACTCTTGTGCATTCCTTTTATTCCTCAAAATGGGGACCAAAATACACTTCCTCCACTCCTCAGGTATCTTTTTAGTTTTTAAAATAATATTAAAGAGTTTAATAAGCCAAGAAACTCCCAAATCTCTCAAATATTTTCACACTTCAATTGGGATATCATCAGGTCCTACAGAATTTCCACCCTTGATTTTCTTTAAAGCCTCCTCAATTCCTTCATCAGGTCCTACAGACTTTCCACCTTTGGTTTTCTTTAAAGCCTCCTCAACTTCTTTTTTCCTAATGCGACGGTAAAAAACGTTTTATTATTATTCACGATATTAAGATCACTAAGGTCGATCGTATTTTCAGAAACTTCAGTAAAAAGTTTATCAAAGTAATTCACCCACCTATGTTGAATATCTTTTTCAAAAAAAAATACTTTTTGACTAGTATATACTTTACTTNATATATTTCACCCTCCTTAGTATCTAATCTATTATAAAGATCATTAAAAGCAAAATTTTTAGCGTCACAGATCGTTCTTTTAGACTCTCAGTGGACCGTTTGATATTTTTCTCAATTCTCTAAGTTTTTACATTTAAACCAATTTTTATGACATAACTTCTTATATTTTATCTTTTCTTGCACATTATTATTCCATCAACAACTATTTTTATTTATAAAAAATTTTTATTTTGATTCTCCAAGCACATCTTTTACTACTTGTTTAAAAGTGTTTGTTATTTTATCCCACATAACATTTGCTTCTTCAGGAATATCCCAACTTTTGAAATCCTGAATTTTGCTCATAAAATTAATTTTATTTGTATCTTTTAAGTTTCTCCATCTAATTCTGCAATGATGAGTCCTAGTATTTTTTATTTTACAACTCTTGATCTTAAAATCTAAAATTAATAATGTTTGTGTGTATTTATATTATCACTTGGAATTACTTTACAATCTTTACAATCGCGACGATCTCTTCTTCTCATAAGAAAATAATCAATTTGTGTTTTATTAAATTCACTCTTATAAGTACTAAATTGTTAATCTCTTTTATTGAACAAAGTATTAGTAATAACAAAATTATACGCTAAAGAAAAATTTAAAATAGCTTTACCTTCTTCATTAGTTACTCCAAAACCGTAGTCACCATGAATATTTCTGAAATCTTCTACCACTCTACTGACATGTCCATTTAAATCTCCTCCAATAAAAATTCTTTCTTCAAGAGGTATCATTTGTATTAAGTCTTCTAAGTCATTCCAAAATTTATCTTTATACCCTGTATCTAAACCTACTTGAGGAGCATAAGCACTTATAATATTAAAAATATAAATATCAATGAAAATCTTAAGGGCTATAATTCTGTCTCCAACTCTATTAATTTTTACAACATTATCTTTTAAACTCTTATCTATAATTACATCTACACCATTTCTAGTGCGACTCTTACCAGAATACCAAAATTCAACCTAAATTATCAATCTCCTTAGCCTTTTCTCCAACCCACTTAGTTTCTTGAATACATAAGCTATTATCAATCTCCTTAGCATTTTCTCCAACCCACTTAGTTTCTTGAATACATAAGATATTAAAACATAAGATATTAATCTTTCTATGAATCATAATATCAACTAATTCAATTAATTTACCATTGAAAGTACCTCTATTCCAAGATCCTATCCTCATATTAGTTTCATTAGTTTCATAGACTAACTTTTTTACTCGCATTCGCCCGTAATGTGGGAACTCTTGCTTATTTTAACACTACACCCGGGCGCCGGCGTAGCGGCCCTTGCACACTTTTCACTGTATTCAGGCTATACAGCGTGTCGCTTTCAGAGAACGCCCTAGCACTTACACACTGATCAAAAAGGATTCATGTCATGATCAAAAGGCTATATCTAAGTTTCGAATAATAATTGAAAATATGCATAAATGTGAAACTAAACCAATTATATTAATTATAGTTGATGAATCAAATGAATAATCTAAAAATGCACTTAATAAATTATTTGACGATATTATTCAATAGTAAATGATCATATTAATATTGACTTTATTTTTTATTCTTATTTCTTCATATACTAGTTCCTACAAATTCTTGGGAAAAGAGTTAGGTTGCACCAATAGTAAAAAGAATTCAATAACAGCAAATGTCTTAAAATAAATCCAAAATTTAAAATTTTTAACTAGACAACTTCAGAAGTGCACAATTCATCGTAATAAATATTTCAATCAATTTGGTTATTTATATAAAAAGGCATTCCACCCCTAAACATGTCCTAACTCATGATTTTTTTTTTTATTTTGAATTTCTTTGACTGATTATTTCTAAGAAGCAATCACAGACCAGTAGGATCCATTATAATGCATATTCATCTCTAATTATATTTATTATTTATCCCATATTATTTACATAATTTTTCTTAAGAGCACGACAGCACCCATGATAATTGACAATCAACTATACATTATAAGCTTTTAGTTGATGTGTGTAACAGGAATGTGCAGTTTAACTTGGTAATAAAATTATAATGCATTTAAATTTAAACAAAAGCTTTCATTGAAAACCTTTAAGAAACTATATGCCAGAAAAGCAATATCATTTGAAATTTGCAAAGTATTAGAACTAATATATTGATCCCAAGAAACTATCATTAATCTAGTTTTCAATGAGCTTAATTTAAACTTATTTCATGAGCCCAGTGTCATATGCTCAGATCCTTTTCTTTTTCCAACTCTTTTTAATTAAAACAAATTCTCTAGCAAACAATTATACTCATATTATTATTGAAGCTACAATAACTGATGAGACTTAGCCCACTTATAAGTGTAGAATCTAGAGAAACGCTAGCATGAAAGACTTTTTTATTATAACTTCTAAATTACTTTGAAGGAATCACAAAATCTACGTCAACATTTGCTTTACAAACATCATTTGCTAAATTTGACAGAGTAAAATTCTATAAGTAACATTTATATTAGACAAACAAACTTCATTACTATGTTGCCTTCAAGACTACTTTATGACTTTATGATGGCTTCCCACTTGTTGTCTTGCATGATTGTAATCACCGTCAAAAGTGGGAGTATTGTGTTCTTATTGATGTGATATTACTGTTTTGCATACTTTGATATTACTATTTTGCCTATTTCGGGTATTGTTACAAGCCTTCCATTACATGATTAACGACTGTGTCAAACATGAGCTTGAAATAAAAGTTATTCCTCCTAATCTATGGTTCCTTATTGTGCCGTAACTTTCTACTTGTCTATTGTGGATTGTAGACAATGTTGTTATGGGAATATACTGGTTTCCTTTCATTCTACCATAATTGTGAAGTTGTGCATAAAACATTTGAATTTTAAGTTAATATGAAACTCAATTGGGTTGATTTTGTGCCAACAATTTCTACAAACATAGAGATGAGAAATAAATAATTAAATAATATGCAGCAAGTAATGGGAAAACTTTTAATTCAATAAAATTTTGTATTCAAACTTCAATCTTTTGTGCAATTTAGATGAATAATTTAATTGAGAGCAATTAATGTAACTATTTTATCCTGGAGGAAGGTATCAACTAGTACCAAGACTTAAATTATTTTCACTTTGATTAACAATTTCCTCTATCAAGAAGTTGAGGAGGCTTTAAAAAAAACCAAAGGTGGAAAGTTTGTAGGACGTGATGATATCTCAATTGTAGTGTGGAAATATTTAGGAGATTTGGGAGTTTCTTGGCTTACTAAACTCTTTAATATTATTTAAAAAACAAAAAAAAATGCCTGAGGAGTGGAGGAAAGAATATTTTGATCCTCGTTTTTAAGAATAAAGGGGATGCACAAAAGTGTGTCAATTATAGAGGAATTGAGTTAATGTGTCATACTTTAAGATTATGGGAAAGGGTAAATGAACATAGATTAAGACATATTACCAAGATTTCTCACAATCAATTTGGATTTATGTCGGGCAGGTCTACCATGGAAGCTATACATTTATTGAGAGATTTCATAGAAAAGTTCAGAGATAATAAGGAAGTCAACATATAATTTTTATTGATTTAGAAAACGCTTACGATAATGTTCGAACAGCTATCCTTTTAAGAGTTCTTCAGAAGATAGGTGTTGATATGACTTATATTCAAGTCATTAAAGATATGTATACAAGAATTGTTACTTGTGTTCGAACAGAAGGAGGATTGACCAAATATTTTCCTATTTGTGTTCGTTTGCATCAGGGATCGGCATTAAGCCCATATCTTTTTGCTTTAGTTATGGATGGTCTTACTGGACACTTAAAGGAGGATGTACCTTGATGTATGTTTTTCGATGAAGATATCCTTCTCGTGCATAAGATGAGAGAAAAAGCTCAGAAAAAACTTGACCTACGGAGGTATACCTTGGAGTCTAAAGGCCTTCGTTTGAGCAAAACTAAATCTGAATATACGGAATGTAATTTTAGTAGTAGTATCTCTAGTGACAGAAATGTAACTTTTGGTGATCAAATTATTAAAAGGTGTGAACGCTTTAGATATCTAGGGACTACTGTTCAAAGTGATGGTGATATTGATGGGGATGTTATTAATAGAATTCAAGTTGGTTGGCTGAATTGAAGGAATGCTTCGGGCCTATTGTGTGATAGAAGAGCGTCACTTAGACTGAAAAAAAAAATTTATAAGATGGTGGTGAGACCTACAATGCTCTATGGCGCTGAATGATGGCCTTTAAAACAGAAGCATAAAACTAAGTTAAGTGTTGTCGAAATGAGAATGATTAGGCGGATGAATAGCTTTACACTTAGAGACAAAATGCAAAATGAATATATCCGTGATAGAGTTGGTATAGCTCCAGTGACGAACAAAATTAGAGAGAGTCGTCTTAGATGGTTTGGTCACATTAAACGTCGATCATCTGATGATTTGATTAGAAGAGTAGATGTTCTAGATTCGACTTAGGTTAAGAAAGGCAGAGGTAAACCTAGGATGACTTGGGCATATTGTATTAAAAATGATCTTAATTTATTAGATTAAATGAAAATATGACACTAAATAGGACGTAATGGAGAAAAAAGATTCATATAGCTGACCTCATTTAGGATAAAGGTTTTGTTGTTGTTGTACATGCTATTGACTGACTAATATTATTTTGTTCAAATTTAATATAATGTGAATTTTAATTGCATAAACAAAATTTTAATTGTGGGTGAAATTTGCGATGTTCAAATTTTTTGCTAGTTTTCTTGGATTTACTCAATCATTGCATCATCATTTGAGTTATAATTCCAGGTTAAGTATTTTGATGTCATTGATCTACAAATTTTAACTTATGTTTTTTAATCTATACTTTGCGAACTTAAAACATCCTGTATTTCCTACATATATGATGCAATTTTTATGCATAAAAAAACCCAACCCAAAATATTCAATTAAAACAGGCCTCAACGTTTCTCAAAACCTACAATAAAAGAAGCTACAATAGATGAAAAGATAATCCATTGGAACAACAGAAGAATATCATTAAAAAAACATTTTATTGAAATTAATCTAATTAGACAACCAACAAAACAAAGAGATTTTAACATTGCAAATGTACAGCCATACCTAGCTAAAACCTATAATTCCCATAATAAAGAATTGAATAAAAAATAAATTAGGATATGCAGTACCTCCTTTAGTATCAGAATAAAATCCAAAGCACTCAGCATTCCCACAAACTGTCCCCTGTGTAAGTCCCACAAAGGAGCAACAGGAATTTCCTGAAAATATCTTGCCCTTAGAAAATAAACAAGCTCTATTGCTTAATAAAATAACGCAGCTTCACATAAATTACTTAATATTCAAGCGTTGAAAAATTAAAATAGTCATGGAAAAATGCTTGATTGAAGGAAATTGATAGGAAATGCTTGAAAGAAATTCAATGAATATTAGGTGTCCCAAGACTTTTGTTAAATGGCATGTAAAAGCTTGAAGTTTGGTATCAATTTCAATCCTAGGATGAAATACCTGCACGTTATATTAAAATTTTGGAAGACTTACATACATACCACTCAATTCATATGTATTTACATATCTAACATCTAAAGTTTACTTTTTACATAAACACCCCCTTACTTATGCATGAAAGTTTGTATTCACTTTCTAAAAGTTAAATTGGTGGTATTTTTATATGATGTGAAAGATTTGGGTGGTAAAAATGCAAAAAACAAAGTTTCAGTGTTAGATATGCAAATATATAGCAATTGGGTGATATGTACGTAAAAGCCCCTAAATATTTTGATAAGGACAATAAAATGTATATAATCAGAATACACAAGTCTGAAGTAGCAATGCATGAGAAAATGGCAGTGAATGTTGGCGCTGTTAGCAAGACATGCAGCCACATGAGAATGGATGCAGAAGCAAAAGCATGGAACATAGCTAACCACAGAAAATTTACCATATTGCAAGAGAAACTTTCAATGGATAATACAAATGATGCATGGACAACAACAGAATGATCCAATAATGATGATGTGAGCTGTAGCTAATACATTTTATATTATTTTCTCTGCAAAAGAAATCATAATTGAGAACTACAGCAATGATAATCAATGAATGGAAGCTCAATAGCATGGACATTTGTCATCCAAAGAGACTTCAGTAGTCAAATTCCACAGAATAAAATAACAGCAATAACATGAATGAACTTGAAAAACTGAATAGAAATAGTTACTTTTCACTATAGTAAATTACAAATTTATTAAAACAAGATTACACTTCAACATTTAATTCAAGACAAAAGGATATAAATATAAAAAGCTGTTTACCTGTTCATATAGGATATGGAAAGCTTGTTTCACCGGCAAATTGACATCTAGAGCAATGACCTGAAATTTCACATGAGCAAAAAACCAAAGGGATTGTACCCACAAAATAGGACTTGACATATTACGGTGAAAGAAATGTTGTATTCAAAGGGCATCAATACCTTGCCAGAATCTGGAAGCAAATCATAAGCAGTATTTGAGAGCAAGAAAATAGAAATTTGATTACGGAACAGCTCTGTGTTAGCTTCAGATACTCTGAGAGCTGCTTCTTGTACCGAACCGTCAGAAATATTAACCTATTTTGAACAATAGACTGGCAAAGTTAAAATGTTATTTGAGTGAACAAAGAAGCATTTCTATAGTTTAAAACAAAAAGCTTAAATTTTGTCAAAGAAAATAAATACAGAATGCCCAAAAAACCTTATCCTACCTACCTTTACATCATTAAAGGGTATCAGTCTATTAGATAATCACCGTGCCCATAGGATAGTCCACGTTACACAAGAAAAATCAATTATCATCCAACTTCAAGCCGAAGTTATAAAACATTTATTTTCCAGTCATACTGGAAAATAAAGAGACATCGATGTTGACAAATTTTATGGCAAAATTTTCTATCAAATCCAAGGGACAAAGCATTCCTTTTGCAAAAAAGTAGCTCGTGAGTTCAAAATCACTATACATTTTTATATAAAGAGCTCTAGCCTTTTAAAATACTAGCTCGTGACTTCAAGATCACTATAGATTTCTTAACACAACTGAGTAGTAGGCTTTTACTATAAGGCCCAGTTGTTATCTAGCGGATGCAAAATGAAAAAGTCATCAATAAAATCATACTTTAATTTCACATAAATCTTTTCCTAACATAATCTTTCCTTCAGCATGTGCGCAATGTTCCTGCTACTTTTTGGCACAAGGTATATACTAAAGCCGAAAATATTCATTCTAGGCAAGCTCAAGGTCAAATCAACTCATGCAGAATTCGAGTTTTTAGTTCAAATTGAGTACTGAAAGAAGCCAATGCTAAAGAAATCCATAAAGGAACATGGTTTCAACAAGAAGACAAAGAAGAGAAAAAGGAGAAGCGGCTGCACACTATGATACTGCCTTTGTTTTAGAAATGGAGAAAAAAGAAGAAGAAAGTAAAAGAGGAATGACAGTGGTGAGTTATCCAAGGAATGGGTGTGACACCAAAGTAAGATTTTCTCTTCTTATTTTTTACAATAAGAAAAATACATTCAGCAAAATGTTTGAGAGTAACAATATTTTCACTAGCTAGCTCGGCCATAACTAAGCCCTGGCCAGCACAGTCTCAATCCCATCAATGGCTAGAGCCATCCTAAAGATCAAGCTAGGAACTCCTAAGCCTACTAACAAGTCAAACACACGCTGGACAACAAATTGAACCCAAAACGGATAACAATCCCGTTAGGGGTACACACAAAGTAAAATTTCTTTTCATATTTGTCAAAAGTGGGTAGATTCGGTTATCATCGGGATGAACTTTAACCTTCATCAGACCATTGTTTGATGCATTTTCCTTGAAGAGCAATCTGTTTTAAGTAAAATAAATGGCCCCTATGAAGAGACAGACCAAATAAAGAGATCTAAGAATAAAGAATAATCAAAAAGCAAGCTGGGACTATACTCTAGTTCTTACTTATTGACGATGTCCCCATCCCGCATTCCTGCGCCTGGACTAACCGGTCCATGCAAGAGGGAGAGCCGACCTGCTCCCTCCTTTGGATTTGGCGCCTCATTTGAGCCATGGGCCCAATCATAATTATCCAGGACTTATATATTTGATTCTTGTGTTTCAGGTTTTGAGTTTGTTTCAGTTTCCTTCTAGGGATGTATCCAAGGGTGAGTGGTGCTTTGGCTGTATCTCATATCGAGGTAGTGACTATCCATGACTATCCCTTGCGGCACAATCTTCCCTCCGCTTTTGTCATCCTCCCTCCCTGCTGCAGCCACCAAACAGCCATTCCAGGCTGTTTTTCTGCAGTTTCACTTGCTGCCACCTTCCCGAACCCGCCTCCCTCGCTGCCGCAGTCTTCCAAACCGCCCTTACCACCCTCCACCAATACCTACCTGCTGTCCAGTCCTCCCCCTTGCTGTTTCTAGCAATCCACAACCCTCCCAGCCATCCATACCACCCTCTGCTACTGCCGACCTGATATCCAGCCCTCCCCCTTGATGTTTCCGGCAACACAGCCTTTCCAGCCACCCATACTCGCTGCCGCTCCTCATCCACGCCATTCCAGCCACCTAACACAACCTCCAGACCACCTAGACGACCTCCACCACCCACAGATCAAACCTTAGTGTGAGTTTCTGTTGTGTTATTATTTCTCATTTCAGTGTATGTGTTGTTGTAACTGCTATTTGGCTTTTTTTCATTAATAATATTTGTTTTACTATTGTTGCTTGGTTAACTCCGGTATCACTTATCCTTAGCCTTTGGTTCACAATTCAGTTATTCAAAATATTTGTTGGTCATCAACCTGAAAATTTACCAAGATAGAGGCTGATACAGTAAGATTCCATCACTAATTGGTAAACAAGGCTGCATGAAATGCTAAAAATATTATTGAATGTATTGCCAATTGTAGAACCGATCAACGAAACAGCCAAAATTTTAAGTGAAAAATGAAACAGCCAGAATTTAAAGTGATAAAAGAAAATTTTACTCAAATTATCAACCCTAGCACACTATTTTGCTGTTAACTTAGTGAACAAACTCAAATCAGTCTGCAACTTTTATTTAGGCAAAAACCCAGCAAGTTGAAAGCACGTGTTCAGGTATGTACAATTCATGCACTGCTCAATCAAGGCCTATACAACAAGGGAAATTAGAACATGAAGGTAAATTCCTAGCAACCTGGAAAAATCTTTTGATTCATAGAGAGCTGCTGCAATGTAGAGGAGCCAGGGATAGATCAAGTAGGAGAAAATCCTTTGGCAAAATTGAGAGAACCTAGATATTCCATAACAATATGATTTCACACCCATTCCAAGAAGAACAAATAGATCACATATCAATAAGGTTTTGGCTTTTCTTCAAAATTGAAAGCACCATACTTCTGAAGTTTACCAGGAAAAGTAGATGAGACAACTGAACTTTTAAATAAAGAACAAAATAGAGAACTTATCTATGATTTTAAACCTCAACCAAAGAGGAATTAATTGGAAATTTTCTAAAATACCATGTTATCATATACAGAGAAATAAACTTGTACCGCATCCAACTAGAAACCGAACCAGACGGAGAGATAGTTTACTATAAAATCTTAAGCGTGAAATCATCTATAACTTTATTAAAATACAGATACAAAAATATGCATATAGATCTCATTCTTCAACAAAATTTGGACCACCAATCTCTTTCTTCCATATTTGAGAATTAATTGACAAGGATAAGCTGCTAAAAAAATAACTATAGAAAGTAATGCATAAATTCTCTCCACCAGAGCAAATCATACCCACTACTTTTTACGCATTTTGAATAAAAATAAAATCATATCCAAAAATTTTAAAAGGAATTCAATATTTTTCTTCACTCAAGGATGGACTTTACCAAGTAAAAGAGACAGAAAACATTAGCTACTAAAATGAGTTGAAAGGTAGCTATGCTATAATGTCCAACTGCAAAAGAACTTTTACAGAAATTGTTATAATTCAGTTTTGAATCAATAAACATATGTTTCAATATGCCCATTCTACAAATAGAAGACCATGTGCAAAAATATTCCAACTAACAAGTTAACCATATCAGTAAAACTTTAAATTTTATTTGTAAATTTCATGCACCATGCCAATCAGATGAAGAAAAAAGCTTCCACTTTCAAAAAAAAAGGGAAGAAAATACAAACCTTTGCATTAAATGAATGCAACCTTCTCATAAACAATCTAAAAACAATAGAAAAAAAAAGAACAAAATGGTCCCCAGACTATTTGCAACAAGCTAATTTAAGTTTCGAACCATATAAAAATCATACATTAGTCACTAAACTCCTTGAACAAACCAAAATAGTCCCACCGTAAAAAGGGGGGGGGGTACAATTAACAGCAAAGCTATGTCTCAGTGAAATACAATTGCAGGCATCCATGCATATTTGTATTGACATGTTCGACAAAAAATTATTGATGAAAATGATTAAACATTTGAGATATATATTTCATTCGCTCTAAAAGAATGATTCCAATAAACAAACAATAAATTACATTCTTACTAAGAAACTGATTTCAATTAATTAGAATCTATGATAACAAGTAATCTTAATTATAAATCTTATGTAGCTCTTTCTCAGATTTTCTTTTATTTATTATATTGCATGCTGACAAGAAAAGCTGCACAGCTGAGATATATATTTTATTCATTAAAAAAAGGATTTCAATAAAATTAAAATTTTAACATACTCAAGATAAATAAAGCTAGATGAGTTTTGTTACAATGAAATCAAAATAAAAGAAATGCTAAACAAAATATACATTATAAAAATTGTCGCTCCATAATTTACATGGTATGAATTAACTCCTACAATATTCCAAAAGTAGCCCCTCTTTTAACGCCTTAAACATCAATCTTTATTAGATGGAATGACAAGATTATTGTGATCCCTATTTAGGCAGTATGAAGACTAAATATGATAGTACAGCAAAACATCAATTTCACAGTATGGGAACACTGGGGTTTGGCATTTTCAAAAAAAAAATTCATAAGAAAATAGTTCACTAACCGTGCGTCGAAAATTTTCATTATCCACGTCCATTTTATCGCTGCTACCGGAAGCCCCAGGACTCAGAATTGAAGGAACAAGATTATTCTCATTGGTTAGTAACAAATGGTTCACTATACCATAATTGCCAGACATATGAGGCTGATTCTCATCATGACGCCATTCATCATCAACAAAGAATTTGTACTGCTTGGAAAGATAAAAGTTATGGATACATCCTCAAAATATATGAATTGTCAAAAGAAAAATATATGAAAGTACAGAGGGTATGATACAGAACATAAATTGAGTGTTGCACGTGTTCTATCTAGTCAAATGACATGAAAATGAATAAATATAAATGAACAAAAAATGAATATATATGCATGCATAAAAGTGTTAAATTAACGATTACGCGAATTTTTGCATGAAATGTCTATAAAAAAGGAAATTATAAAAGTACTAAGATCATATACAGATATCATATCAAAAGCTTACAATCACCATTTTACAGAACAGAACATTGAACATAGAATAAAAGGCAAGGGACCTTAGCGCAAAGTGCTCCATGGCTTGCTTTTAAAGTGAATAAGCATCAAATGTGAATCACAGGCACACAAAATAAAAAAACAATATCAATACATAAGTTCTTTCATATCCATTATTTAAAGTTTATTGGATCATTGTCCAATTAAAATAAATGTAGAACAGAATCATTACAGATAAATTATAAAACAAAGCATGGCAAAATCAAGTCAACAATACCAGGTCTTACCTGATGCAATCCCGGAGTCAAGTTACAAATAGCCTGAAATGCAGTAGGGCAATCCTCCATCGGAGACATAGGTAAATGGTCAGACCACCTAAAGAACATTAAAATAGAAGGCCATCAAAACAAATTTTGAACTTTGAAACAAAAATGTGAGATATACAATAAAGTCAGTGTTGGTATTAGACAACATCCCTCACTAATAGCTGCATATAAATATATAATTCTCACTAATAGCCATACAGCATACCCTTTGAACATATCAATACAAGTTAACTTGTTGAATGATGACTAATTAGGTGAAGCTGTAGCAATTACAAATAGTAAAAAGAAAATTCTAAAAAGTTTAAAATGTAAAAAAAAAACTATTTGGGGTTTAAATATACCAATTATGTAGAGGGCTTGACTGACATGAGACTTACACGCCAAAACATACTCAGAAACCGCTAAGGCAAAGAAAATCATTTCACTAGTATCTTAAACTTTAATTTTTTTAATGATATGGAAACGTAATATTACAGCAACTAAGAAAAAACCAACCACAGAATTATAAGACTAAAATTATTGATATACTATTCAAATAAAACTACAGAAAAAAGTCATTCAGGGTCAACTTTTAAGATGGCCCAATCAAAATTAAGGAGAGCCGTGCATTTTGGAAAGGATTTTTATTGGTTCACCTAATCAACAGATAAAGTAACTACAGTGTTTGTGTAGATTTTTTGGAAGCTACATTTCTTCAAAGTTAGACTCATTTTCTTAAATAAAGAAAGTATTAAAATCCTTAAATCACCAAGTGTCAGTAGGATTTTCCAGTAAATTTTCTTGAAAAAAGTGCATGTAAATCTGGTAACATACATCAGTAGTCTATATGGACCCATACAAAACAAATATTATTGAAAATGTTTATAGAATTAGATTTAAAAAAAGAAGAAGAAGGGGCATTTACATATATACCACCCAATTCCTATGCATGTAATATCTAACAGCTAAAGTTTACATTTTACATTTATAACTCCCAAATCTTTTGAATCACATAAAAAATACCACCATTTTAACTTCAAAAAAAGTGAAATATACATTTTTCATGCATAGGTAAGATGGCATATATGTAAGAATTGAAATTTAGGTTTTAGATATGTAAATACAAAGGACTTGAGTGGTAAGTATATAAATCTTCCTTAAAAATAATTATGCATGATAATTACTAATTTAAAGGCATTAAAAAAAGTCAAATTTCCATTGGATATCAAAAATGACCTTGTAAAAGAGCCAATCAAAAATACTCTTCTTCCCCCATGTGGCCATACGAACCGTGTGGGAATTAGCACAGCGCCTGCAGTCCCACTTAAGTCCTGTGAAGCATCCACTCCGGAAGAAAACATGATTGCCGGAGAAAACTAGCTCGCAATTATCCCTCTTCACTTCCAAGATGTTCCTTGTAGTAGAATCTGAAGTCAACAAAGCAATAACCCAAGTTCCACCCCAATGCCTTTCTCCAAAGCTAGACCTCATGGAAACAGATAGCGCAACAAAGCATATCCCATCACAATGAAGCCCCTCCCAACGACGGAAAAATATAAAAAAAACACGAAATCCAGCATCCAATTTTAAAGTTCCTGTCTGAGACGAGATCCTCTCAAGCACAGAATGCCCCTCAGATCACGCATTTCCGTGCAATATAGCAATATGAATCTCCAACACGCATGAAATTTCCAGAAGCCTCAATCTCACAGACAACTACGATGAACATAAATCCCGGAATTTCGCCAGGGCAAGCTCCTCAGCATCTCCAACCCCGGTGCCTCAACACTATCATCAATACCAGCGCCCTCTTCACAAACTACGAATTTCCCCCATTCTGCAGCTGAGCCTCACGAAACCGAAATATATCATCAAAAACAAAAGAAAAAACCGCGATAAAAACCACNGCTGAGCCTCACGAAACCGAAATATATCATCAAAAACAAAAGAAAAAACCGCGATAAAAACCACAAAAAAAAAGCAACAAGTCTGGAAACCCTAGCCCTAGAGAAGAACACCGGCAAGCCAACAAAAGAAATCTTACAGAATATTAGCCATTGCTGTCGGATCGAAGCTGCCGGGGGATTCTTCGAGGAAAACCACAAAGAGTGTGGAGGAGAAAAGCGAAGGTTTCTTTTCTTTTTTACCCCTTTTTTTTTTCTTTTTATTCTTTTCCTCAGTTTTTTTTTTTTTCCTTNTGCCTCAACACTATCATCAATACCAGCGCCCTCTTCACAAACTACGAATTTCCCCCATTCTGCAGCTGAGCCCCACGAAACCGAAATACATCATCAAAAACAAAAGAAAAACCCGCGATAAAAACCACAAAAAAAGCAACAAGTCTGGAAACCCTAGCCCTAGAGAAGAACACCGGCGAGCCAACAAAAGAAATCTTACAGAATATTAGCCATTGCTGTCGGATCGAAGCTGCCGGGGGATTCTTCGAGGAAAACCACAAAGAGTGTGGAGGAGAAAAGCGAAGGTTTCTTTTCTTTTTTACCCCTTTTTTTTTCTTTTTATTCTTTTGTTCAGTTTTTTTTCCCCTTTTTTTTTTCTCNTTTTTTCCTTGTAGAGAAAGGGCAACAGGGAAAAAAATAAAGGGCGGGAGGTGAGAGATGAGATCAGGACCGTACATATTAAATCAGAAGGTCCTAATGTTGGTTTGGCAAGTGGGCCAATGAGGAATCAAGAATACGGCTAGGCCATCTAGCGGCCTGCCCAAGATTCCCGGGCAGATGGGTCCCAGTCGAACCCGACCCGTTACGGGCAATGAACAGCAAAACCCTTCCCGCACACCTATTTCTGGAAAGCAAGGCCGGAGCACTATTTGTTTTTAGAGTCTAATTTAATTTCATATTTAATTTATTTATAATTATGTACGTTATTTAAATATTTTCTTAAATTGATTAAGGGTCCGTTTGGGTCAGCTTGTGCGTTTCATGATAAGTTGGTTATCCNTTTTTTCCTTGTAGAGAAAGGGCAACAGGGAAAAAAATAAAGGGCGGGAGGTGAGAGATGAGATCAGGACCGTACATATTAAATCAGAAGGTCCTAATGTTGGTTTGGCAAGTGGGCCAATGAGGAATCAAGAATACGGCTAGGCCATCTAGCGGCCTGCCCAAGATTCCCGGGCAGATGGGTCCCAGTCGAACCCGACCCGTTACGGGCAATAAACAGCAAAACCCTTCCCGCACACCTATTTCTGGAAAGCAAGGCCAGAGCACTATTTGTTTTTAGAGTCTAATTTAATTTCATATTTGATTTATTTAAAATTATCTACGATATTTAAATATTTTTTTAAATTGATTGAATTTGTGTTAGATTAAGGATCTGTTTGGGGCAGTTGAAANTTGATAAACTGATTAAAAATAATCTGCTGATAAGCTAGGTGCGGTGGCTATTACAAATTTTTATTTTTTTTTTAAAGTCACTACTGTTAGAAAGCTACCACCACGGTGTGAAAACGTTATTTTCTGCGTTTTCAAAATGCATAAGCTCCAAAATGCATTTTACCCAAATAGGCTAGGTGCGTTTTCAAAACGTCACCGCACCAAATAAGTTGCCCAAAACTGACCCNGTTGATAAACTGATTAAAAATAATCTGTTGATAAGCTAGGTGCGGTGGCTATTACAAATTTTTATTTTTTTTTTAAGTCAGACTACTGTTAGAAAGCTACCACCACGGTGTGAAAACGTTGTTTTCTGCGTTTTCAAAATGCATAAGCTCCAAAACGCATTTTACCCAAATAGGCTAGGTGCATTTTCAAAACGTCACCGCACCAAATAAGTTGCCCAAAACTGACCGTATATGTCATGCTAATAAATGGTTTTAAGGGCTTAAATTAATTTAAAATGAATATTTAATCGAATCACAGTTGTTAAATAATATAGTAATTTACTTGTAAGTATATAATATAAAAAAGTATTAACAAAATTGTTTGTTGAAATAAAAAATTGAGAAATGATTATTAAATAATTAAATTAAAACAAGAATAAAAATTCTAAACAAATGGTTGTTATATTCATACAAATATAAGAAGTGTGCTAAGTGAATAGAGGAGAATCTGATGGGCTAAAAATAAAAAATATTTATTTAATATTTAGTTATTACTTAATTAAATATCTTAAAACTTTATCAAATCATAAAGAAATCAAATATTTATCATAATGGCTTGAATTTTTTAGAATTTGTTCACTATGCCCCTAAGGAGGTTTCCTGATTTTTCCAAAATCATAGAACACTCATAACCATAAAAGTCCTAATTTTTCATGGTAATTACCTCTGTTTACTTCAAAAAATTATAAAAAATAAAATAAATATCAAAAAAATATAAAATAATGTTTGTTGAGTTCAAAAAAGTCNGAATTTGTTCACTATGCCCCTAAGGAGGTTTCCTGATTTTTCCAAAATCATAGAACACTCATAACCATAAAAATCCTAATTTTTCATGGTAATTACCTTTGTTTACTTCAAAAAATTATAAAAAATAAAATAAATATCAGAAAAATATAAAATAATGTTTGTTGAGTTCAATAAAGTCATAGGGATNTTATCCTGAAACGCGGACCGCGGGCCGGCCGCAGGGGTCGACCCGCGGCCTGCGTTTAGTATAAAAACCAAAACGCAGTTTCAGATAAGCTGGCGAAACGCTCGAACCAAAAGGTACGTCGGCGTTTTGAAAACGCCGCCCGCACTTATAAGCTGCCCCAAACGGGCCCTAAATGTGTGTTAGATTAAATGTCATGCTAATTAATGGTTTTAAGGGCTTAAATTAATTTAAATTAAATATTTAATAGAATCACACTTGTTAAATAATATAGTAATTTACTTGTAAGTATATAATATAAAAAAAGTATTAACAAAATTGTTTGTTGAAATAAAAAATATAGAAATGATTATTAAATAATTAAATTAAAACAAGAATAAAAATCCTAAACAAATAGGTGTTATATTCATACAAAGTATGAGAAGTGTGCTAAGTGAATAGAGGAGAATCTGATGGGCTAAAAATTAAAAATATTTATTTAATATTTAGTTATTACTTAATTAAATACATGAAAACTTGATCAAATCATAAAGAAATCAAATATTTATCATAATGGCATGAATTTTTCCAAAATTAGAGCATACTCATGACCATAAAAGTCTTAATGTTTCATGGTAATTACCTCTGTTTACTTCAAATAATTATAAAAAAATATAATAAATATTAGAAAAATATAAAATAATGTTTGGTGAGTTCACTAAAGTCAGAGGGATTAAATAAAAATGTAAGCAAATTTTAAATTTAAAAATAAATTTTCTACTTATTTTCTTACTAAAATTAATTAAAAATAATAATATTAAAAAATATAATCCAAAAAATTATGAAAATTGTCATAATTATTCCTCTGACCTTTAGCAATATTATAAAATTTTTCTAAGGACATAGAACATGTTTTGGACAATTAAACAAATTATCATTGGGAATTCATAAATATTATTATAAATGATTATAAAAAATAAATAAATATCAGAAAAAATATTATTCACCCCTGCCGTCTTCATTCTCCCAGGAGTAAGAGGTCAGAGAAGTTTCATGATCATGAAGGCAAAAATGTGGGAGTCATGCGGGCATTAACCCTAAGAGCGTAATGGTAATTTTGGAGTTTTACGCTATAAACCAGTTTCTTGTGAAACTAATATTTTGACTGCTAAATGAAAACCTAATTTATTTATATGCATAACAAAGTTTGAATTTTTGGTGCTAACTTATTAGTTTCTACTTGTTAGTTA
This sequence comes from Phalaenopsis hybrid cultivar, assembly GCA_002079205.1. NCBI lineage: Eukaryota > Viridiplantae > Streptophyta > Magnoliopsida > Asparagales > Orchidaceae > Phalaenopsis > Phalaenopsis hybrid cultivar. The sequence continues at coordinate 494,151 of JXCR01143097.1, read as the reverse complement.
CCTCTATTAGGCTAAGAATTGCCCTCCTTTGATCTTTCTGGTAATTACTAGCTGATTTTGGAATTTTTATATGATGTCATGTAGCATGCTCAATTTCTTTTATATTTAACACTTGTTTTTTATGAAATTTCACTTTAAAGAAATGTATTTTTTTTATTTTTTTCTTGCAAGTATAATAGGTAGGAGAATTGGAGCTGAAATGGAGCTAAACAGAGACAAAATGGAGCACTTGGGGAACATCAATGTTTCAGCACACTGGTGCCCAGGTGCCAGTTTTCACTGAGCATATAGGGCCATTGGCTCCTTGGCACCAGAATTACCGGGGCAGTTTCTGCAGTTAGTCCAACACGAATTTGGGAGTTGAGAGGTTATGGAGGCAGTTCAAGCAAGCACCCTTGGATTGAAGCCAAGGAAGGCAAGGGACGAGAGTTTAGAATTAGGTTTTACTTTTTCTTCATTTTATTAGAGAGATTAAAGAGGGATTTGAGAGAATTTTGTAAGGGAATACATTCAACAGTGCAGNATTGTCATAATTATTCCTCTGACCTTTAGCAATATTATAAAATTTTTCTAAGGACATAGAACATGTTTTGGATAATTAAACCAATTATCATTGGGAATTCATAATTATTGGTATAAATGATTATAAAAAATAAATAAATATAGAAAAAAATATAATTCATTCGTCCAGGAGTAAGAGGTCAGAGAAGTTTCATGATCATGAATGCAAAAATGTGAGAGCGATGCGGACATTAACCCTAAGGGCATGATGGTAATTTTGGAGATTTACGCTCTAAACCTAATTTAATCAATTTCTAGGTTTGATCAAAGCATAATGGGATAAATTTTGTGATGATAAGCTCACTAAAAATATTGAAATATAAAGGGTAATTAGGGTGACAACCAAGTCATGACATTTTCTAAAAAAGGGTAAAATGGAAATTATTTGAATTGTTGGGTATATGAAGAGAAATAAAAATTTGGATTATCGAAGAGTGGGGGGGTATGAGTTAATGATTCACTGATTTGGAACCTCAACTAGTAGTTTGAAAATTTCAATTTTTTTAATCAAGATTAAGCTTATTTTATAGAACTTTTACAAAATTATAAATTTGCCCCTGGTTCTAAGAGCTTGGTAGTAGATTAAGTTTAGTCACATCATTTGAGGAACAATTTCGTACGAAAATGTAAATGGTAATGGGAAATCTTGAGATACTATAAGCTCAAATTTAATGGAATGGTAAGAGTGTAGGTTTCCCAATGCTTTGCAAGTGTGCCCTTATGGTTTTGTCTATATGACCCTTACTATAATATCAAGAATTGACCAATGTCTTTACTCATGGGTTAATTAAGATATAAAACACTGAACACAGTTTAAAACATAAAATATTCCTAATGAAGGTGGGTGGATCAGCTCAACAATGTAGAAAGGATAAATGAACTAGAGATGTTCCAAGAGATCTTAAAGGTGTTTTAGGATTACGTTTTGAATACCTTTATAAGATTTTGGATATTTCATATGACAGTTGGGCTTATTACAATTTGTTGAGGAAGATCATCATAAAAATATAACAATCATTAAAATCAAAAGAAAAAAGAAATGAAATTCATAAGGACCCACCAATATATGATTCAGACCATTTCAAATTAAAGTATGTTAATAAGAAGTATCCCACTACAACTTAACCTACAACAATATCCAATGTTCAACAGTTTGGCTTTAAACTTTGTGACTAAACTCTCCTTGCTAATTGGAGACATTTGAAGCATGGCAATTTATAAACCATCAAGCTAGCATATAAGTTGGATGTACTGGTGATATGGGCAGTGATGAAATGGGCATTTGGTTTTAAATTTTGGATATCATGATGGTATTGTATCTCCTGAACCGAGGAAGTTATGAGGGTACAAGATTGACACTGATATTCATCGAATCACCAACATTTGGTAAGAAATAAACCTTACTTTCTTTGGCTGCTGATAGTTCTGACCCAACAGTGTGATCAACTCGTGGACCAACTAGTTTACACAGGATTAAAAAAAATCAGTTTCTTGTGAAACTAATATTTTGATTGTTAAATGAAAAACCTAATTTATTTATATGCATGATAAAGTTTGATTTTTTGGTGTTAACTTCTTAGTGTCTACTTGTTAGTTACCTCTATTAGGCTAAGAATTGCCCTCCTTTGATATTTCTGGTAATTACTAGCTGATTTTGGACTTTATATATGATATGTCATGTAGCATGCTCAATTTCTTTTGCATTTAACAGTTATTTTTTATGAAATTCCACTTTAATGAAATGTATTTTTTTTGTATTTTTCTTGCAGATATAACAGGTAGGAGAATTGGCGCTGAAATGGAGCTAAATGGAGGCAAAATGGAGCACTTGGGGAAAATCAATGTTTCAACACACTGGTGCCTAGGTGTCAGTTTTCACTGAGCAGATAGGGCCATTGGCACCTTGGCGCCATAATTACTGGGCAATTTTTGCAGTTAGTCCAACATGAATTTGGGAGTTGAGAGGTTACGGAGGCAATTCAAGCAAGCACTCTTGGATTGAAGCCAAGGAAGGCAGGGGACAAGAGTTAAGAATTAGGTTTTACTTTTTCTTCATTTTATTTGAGAGATTAAAGAGGGATTTGAGAGAATTCTGTAAGGGAATACATTCAAGTGCATGGAGCATTTGGTGATCACTTGGGGAGGAGTTTTTACCTCTTTTCTTAGGGATAAAGTTAAGTGTTTCATTATACATTAACTTGTATTATTTGTAAACTCATTTTCTACGAATTTTTTTTATTATAGGATGATGAATTGTAGTGTTTTCTTCATGCACTATGAGTAGTTCCTTTATACAGTTCTCTTGTGACGAATTAGTAGGATATGTGGGACATTAGGATGCTTTTAGAATAGAGTTTTATTCACTAAAATAATGGTTTTCCTTCATGCTCAGTTTTCTTATCATTCTGGTCAAATGATGTGTTAAAATTCATTGTGACCCCATAAAGACTTGAGAGAGTTATGATATGAACAACTAGGAAGAGTCACATTGCACTGGTTGGTAAAGGAAAAGTAGTTCATAGGACAATGCAAATAGATATGAAAATATGCTTTTATGGGTTCAAATTGGGGTTACTAGGGTGACAAACAGAAACACTAACCAATTTTGAACCAAACTTTTTTATACGCTCGGGAGAGAGTAACGAAGAGGATTGCTTCTACCAGGTTTTATTCTAAGTGTTCCATTCCTAAACACTACATATGTTATTGTAAGGAATGATAGTTTTTTTATATCTTGATTTTCCCACTTTAATTAGCTTTAGTAGAATTAACTTAGGAGTAAATCAATAGGAGTAGCGATAATTTAGTAAGATTAGTAAACACAATTTAAACCAATTATACTACCAGGTTAAGACTCATTATAGTAAACTAGAACTTTTCTTAAGCTCAATTATCACATCCTCTATGGGATCGATAATCCAAACTTATTAATCTGATATTACCGGTACGATACGTATATTTATGTGAAACCCTAATGTGAAAATTATGCCTGAATTGGGAAAAGTATCAAGTTTTTGGTATAGTTGTCTGGGATAAAGGTGTAGTGCCAGATTGCTGCACAAATCAAGTTTCAGAATTTGTAGTACCCGTTTAACATTACAAGCAGTACATCATAGGCACACTAGGTCAGTATCAAGTTTTTGGAATCGTTGTCGGGGATTGTGCGGTATATTTGACTTAGGGAAATTTTAGTTGAATTAATTAGACTTAGATTTAGTAAATCGAATTGTAGTTTCTTAATGCAAGTGTTTGTTTATTTATTTAAAAAGAAAGAAAAATTAAAAAAGAAAGAAAAAGTTATTTTTGAGTTGTGTGTTTTTGTGAAACTTACTAGTAGAACCTTTAGTTGTGTATGTGAAGTGCAAGACCTTATGGACTTGTATCATATGATTCAAAAACTCTATCGAACCTTCTAGCATTATAATACAAAACTGAATATTCATTATCTTGTTGATCTGTCATTTCCACAAGTAATTCAAGGACTCTTTGTTGAATCATAATCCTCCTAACAATTTTCTCTAGTTCTGATTCATAGGGTTCAAGGTCTGTAGCTCATAAACTACACATACAAATCTAAAGACAACTAATATGATAGATATCCAGTACTTTAAGCACTCATAAATATTTTTGGTATTTTGGATTTTCTTTAAAACACACAATAATTAAACACATTAGATAATAACATTACAATTTCTAAATCTAAGTCTTTCAAGTTTAACTAAAATTCTCCTAATGTTTTTATCGTTGTATCCCCAGCAACGAAGCCAAAAGCTTGACCCAACCTGCAATCACATAGTTTTTTAATTTCCCGGCCAAAAACATCACTAAGTTTCTTTAAGTGGCTAGTATGCAAAATGAAGATGCTATAGAGTTTAGAATTTAATTTATAGTTTGCACATTTGGGGTTCTACGCAAGTATATGTATCGTTCAAGTAATATATTGATTTCTTTAAAACTCAGAGTATTGATCCCACAAAGTTATGTAATAATTTTTGTGCCAACAAGAAACATATGTCTATCTACCATTTTCTGAGTGTATAGATAAGCTTAGTATTCTATTAGGATGAAACAACTAACAAAGATGCGAAGGTGGTTAAAAAGCCTTACAACTCATTTTAAGGTACTCATTCACTTACATCAACTGTCATCCAGAAGCTCCTAATAGAAACATATCATGAAGTATATTTCCTTTAAAAGTTGCATTTTCACCTAAACTATTTCATCATAGCCAATCAGACAATGTGAGTGCACTCAAGTTGTGAAGTCACCGCTCTACTGAGTCTTAATGTTAACTTACAACAAATTTTAACATAATTTATGCCCAGTACATCATGCCAATGAAGGAACAGAGATATTACTCATCACATAGAAATTAAAATTATTCTACCATAAATTAAATTTTCCTACACATGCCACTACTTCATCACAAGAGCAAAGAGTAAGGAAAACCACTCACTGAGCATGGAGAAAACACATGGATTCTTCATTGCAAATGACATTGAAATCATACAATTATATTGCAATAATTCAAAGCAAATACAAAAAGAGTCCAAGACTTATCTTTATGGAAGATTAATGCCCTCCTTGCGTAGCAAATTGCAATCTCTTACACTTCTCTTCAAAGTACCAAAAGTCATCAAGACTTCAAAAGACACTTCCCCCCCTTACACACACACACACTCCCCCTCACACTCACTCCCCTCTTTTCAAGAGACACCAAGTCTCATTTAATATAACTCCAAAAATTCTCAATAATCACNATGGAAGATTAATGCCCTCCTTGCATAGCAAATTGCAATCCCTTAACACTTCTCTTCAAAGTACCAAAAGTCATCAAGACTTCAAAAGAAACTTGCCCCCCTTATNACGGAAGATTAATGCCCTCCTTGCATAGCAAATTGCAATCCCTTAACACTTCTCTTCAAAGTACCAAAAGTCTTCAAGACTTCAAAAGACACTTGCCCCCCTTACACACACACACACTCCCCCTCACACTCACTCCCCTCTTTTCAAGAGACACCAAGTCTCATTTAATATAACTCTCAAAATTCTCAATAATCACTTTAAATGCGTCTTCAAAATTCATCCAAATACGTTGAATTTTAAGAAAAACCGATTATGGCTCTTAGGCGCCAGCCTCTAAAAGCCTTAGTTAACTGCATGATGCAGATCATGGTGCCAAGGCGTCGGGCTCTCTATTTTCACGTGCAGGGTCTGACGCTTAAGCGCTAGAAGCTGGCGCCTATGCACAATTTACTTTGTGCTCCTTTGCTCCATTTGAGCCCGTTTTGCTTTNTTAACTGCATGATGCAGATCATGGTGCCAAGGCGTCGGGCTCTCTATTTTCACGTGCAGGGTCTGACGCTTAGGCGCTAGAAGCTGGCGCCTATGCACAATTTACTTTGTGCTCCTTTGCTCCATTTGAGTCCGTTTTGCTTCGTTTTTTCCTCTTTTTTCTCCAAAACTCAATCTCTTGAACCTGAAACAAAAATCACACAAAAATATATTCTTTTAAAGTGTAATATCATTAAGAATGAGCATAAAATGTATATAAAAAGTATCACATTTTTAGGCATGTCACTTTTTGTTCTTTTTTTGTGGGTTTGTAAGGTTCATGATGAGACGTTCGATCTTGTGGGTTCTTCTAGATAGCTTAGTAGTCATTGTTGGTTGGTATCACATGTAAAATCCTGATAAAAGCAACCAAGTTCCTTTTCTTCTTTTCAATATTGAGGTTTTTGAGGTACTTCTAGATGGCCTGTTGAGTTGTTGTTGATCGGTGTCACATGTGAAATCCTGATAAAGTCAACCAAGTTTCTCAGTTCTTTTCGATGCTTGGGTTTTTGAGGTACTTTATAGTCTTTTTTTGGTTATATGCATATGTGACACACACGACTTTGCTATTTAGTAAGATAATGACAACTGAGAACCCCTATTTTATAAGGTCTATTGTCTTCTTGTTATGAGAGGTTTGGTGGGGTTGGTGTACTTAGTTCTCTGAGACCNAGACGCTCGATCTTGTGGGTTCTTCTAGATAGCTTAGTAGTCATTGTTGGTTGGTATCACATGTAAAATCCTCATAAAAGCAACCAAGTTCCTTTTCTTCTTTTCGATATTGAGGTTTTTGAGGTACTTCTGGATGGTTTGTTGAGTTGTTGTTGATCGGTGTCACATGTGAAATCCTGATAAAGTCAACCAAGTTTCTCAGTTCTTTTCGATGCTTGGGTTTTTGAGGTACTTTATAGTCTTTTTTTGGTTATATGCATATGTGACACACACGACTTTGCTATTTAGTAAGATAATGACAACTGAGAACCCCTATTTTATAAGATCTATTGTCTTCTTGTTATGAGAGGTTTGGTGGGGTTGGTGTACTTAGTTCTCTGAGACATCGCGCCCGCACAAAACTGTAATTGATTGCTACTTTTATCGATTTATAAAGTCCATGTTTATTTATGTTTCATTGATTATTGATATTTTAGCTATAGTAAGTTTTATGTTGTTTGTAATTGTTTTTTCTTCTTTTTTGTGATTGTTTTTAGTTTTTTTTGNTTCTTCATGAATATCCCAAATTTTGAAATCTTGAATTTTACTCATAAAAATAATTTTTATTTATCTTTTAAGCTTTTACATCTAATTCTACGATGATGGTCCTAGTATTTTTTATTTTACAACTCTTAATTTTAAAATCTAAAACTAATAAACGATGTTGAGTAATTCAATAATCACTTTAAATGCGTCTTCAAAATTTATCCAAATACGTTGAATTTTAAGAAAAACCGATTATGGCTCTTAGACGCCAACCTTCTAAAAGCCCTAGTTAACTGCATGACGCAGATCCTGGTGTCAAGGCATCGGGCTCTCTATTTTCACGTGCAGGGTCCGACGCTTAGGCGCTAGAAGCTGACGCCTATGCGCCAGTTTACTTTGTGCTCCTTTGCTCCATTTGACCCCGTTTTGCTTCATTTTTGCTCTTTTTTCTAGAAAACTCAATTTCTTGTACCTGAAACAAAAATCACACAAAAATATCTTCCTTTAAAGTGTAATGTCATTAAAAATGAGCATAAAATGTATATAAAAAGTATCACATTTTAAGGCATGTCACTTTTTGTTCTTTTTTTGTGGTTTGTGAGGTTCATGATGAGATGTTCGACCTTGTGGGTTCTTCTAGATAGCTTAGTAGTCATTCTTGGTTGGTGTCGCATGTGAAATCTTGATAAATGCAATCGAGTTCCTTTTTTTCTTTTTTATATTAAGGTTTTTGGGGTACTTCTAGATGGCATGTTGAGTCGTTGTTGATTGTTGTCGCATGTGAAATCCTGATAAAGTCAACCAAGTTTCTCAATTCTTTTCGATGCTGGGTTTTTGAGGTACTTTTATATCGTCTTTTTTTTGTTATATGCTTATGTGACATACACGACTTTGGTATTTAGTGAGATAATGACAACTGAGAAACCCTATTTTATAAGGCCTATTGTCTTCTTGTTATGAGAGGTTCGGTGGGGTTGGTGTACTTAGTTCCCTAAGACCTCGCGCTCGCACAAAGCTGTAATTGATTGCTACTTTTATCGATTTATAAAGTCCATGTTTATTTATGTTCCATTGATTATTGATATTTTAGTTATAGTAGGTTTTATGTTGTTTGTAATTGTTTTTTCTCCTTTTTTGATTGTTTTTAGTTTTTTTTATGGGTTTGTGAGGTTCATAATTAGACTTTTGACCTTCTAAGTTCTCATGGATGACTTGTTAGTTGTTGTTAGTTACTGTCATATGTGAAATTCTGATAAGAGAAACCAAGTTTCTCTCTTCTTTTAGATGTCAGGGTTTTCGAGGTACTTCTAAATGACCTTTTTTTAATGATATGCATATGTGACTCACAGAAGATTGATATTAAATGAGTTAGAGGCAACTAAGAACCCTTGTTTTTTAAGTTCAGTTGTCATCTTGTTGTGACAGGTTCAGTGAGGTTAGTGTACTTAGTTCTCTAAGAACTCTCGCCCACACAAAATTGTAATTGATTGCTGCTTTTATCAATTTATAAAGTCAATATTTATTTTATGTTCAATTGATTATTGATATTTTAGATATTATAAGTTTAATGTTGTTTGCAATTGTTTTTTCACCTTTTTCGATTGCTTTTCGTTTCTTTTTTATGGGTTTGTGAGGTCCAAGATGATACTTTCGATCTTTTGGTTCTCCCAGATGACTTATTAGTCGTTGTTGGTTGGTGCCACATGTGAAATCCTGATAAAGACTGCCAAGTTCCTCTCGTCTTTTCGATGCTGAGATTTTGAGGTGCTTCTTGATCGCTTTTTTTGTGATATGCATATATGACACACACAAGCTTGATATTAAGCTAGATAAAGGCAACTGATATTCCTTTTTTTACAAGATCAGTTGTCTTCTTGTAGTGACAGATTGAATAGTTGATATACTTCACGCCTGCAAAAAACTATAATTAAATAATTCTTTTAGCAATTTCAATTTGTGTTATTACTAATGAATTGCCTTTTGAATCATTCAAGAAAGATGAGCTCTAGGATTTCAGGGACTTCTCAATGAGTGCGCTGCTACTGCAAACTATAGACTTCCCTACTGACGACACGTCGGATAAATAACTACGGGGACAATTCTATAGGTGTCTTGTGGGGCATCACAAAAAAGTGTGACATGTTTTGGTGGACAGAAAATCCGACAAATTTCACTGTCGATAGAGATCGGGGTTGGACGGTATCTCTGGAGGATGACGTAGCTCGTTACATACGCCGTTTAGATTTATAATTAATATTATCATATTTTTAATTGTAATTTTAATAATTTTTTTTATCAATCTTGATATTCATTGTTAAGTGAAGTTTGCAACTTATTTTTTGTATTGTTCCAAAGTTATTTTATGCTTCTTAAGTATCAAATATATTGCTATAACAGTTTTGTAGCCAACAACATTACTGCACAGGGGCAGAGTAGTCTTTTATCCAGAAACAACTGTACAATAGTTGTTTTCCAACAGCATAATCAAACAACAAACCAAGTTATTCAGATCAGTTGTTGATCAACAACTTATTATAAGCAATAACTGTCCCAAACAGACCCTTAGACATAAGGAAAATCTTGCACTTGACTCTACTGTGCTTCCCACGCACTAAAACAGCGCCTTCAACATTGCCGACTTAACCTCGAACACAAAGAGCCTAGTAACGAAAACTCTCGAAACCGTCGTCTCCTTCCTCCTCTCTACTCGAGCTTTGTTGTCTATTGACGTCGTTGCCTTTGGTTACAGGAAAGCCCTAACTTGCGCCGCTTACCTCTATGCTCCTCTTTTTGCGAGAATTTATACAAGAAGTTATCCATTTGACTTTTTGACCCTCTCGCTTCACCTCCCCCCTCTTTGGCTTCTCAACTCATCACTTCAGTTTTCATTAATTTTTGACTCTTCAATTTTCCTCCCGAGTAAATGAAACAAAACGTTACAATCAAATCACTGTTTACAATCTCGTGGAAACACAAGAGTCCACGATACTGCGGAAGCGGGGTAACGATGCTCTATCACCAACTTTTTAAAAGTGAGATACACATTTTCAAACAAAACTTTTAACACCAAAGTGTTATAAATGCAAATATCAAACTGTAAGTGTTAAGACATTTAAATACATCAAAATGTGTTGTATGCATGTAAAATTCCTATCACATAGATCACAACATTTGAAAAGGTAAAAGCATTGTCGACACAACTACATGTTGTCCTCATTTGCAAAGTATTGAAAAGTGCAAATTGTCTTTATATGCAATGGACGCATTCTCATAGTTTGCTTACCAATTACATTTGGAAAGCTTATTGTCTTTAATCCTTATGTTAAAAGGTATAACTTATTTTCTATGATAGACAATCAACAATATAAAAAGATTAAATCCTAAATTAATAGCAAGAACACCATGAGTCAATTACATGAGGAAACTCATGTGAATGTTGGACTAAAAAAATATCTAAGGAACTTTATTTAAAATAAACTATGTAAGATTTACATACATACACATCTAACACCTAAATTTCAAATTTTAAATATATGCCACCTCACCATGTTATACTTTTTATGTGATATGAAATATTTTAGTGATATAAATGTTAAAAATAAAATTTAGGTGTTAGATACATAAATACATACACATTGGGCGGTATGTATGTATGTAAATACCATAATAAACATATAATTGGGATGAAATTATAACATTTAAAGACAAGGAACAGTTAATAACCTGCATAGTTGGTGTACTAACTAACAGAATAACCAACCGCTAGATATAACAGCTTTAAATACTATGATTAATAGAAGGTTAAATATTTCTTTTTAAAAAGTACAAATGAACAAATATTCATATCATACCAATTTAATTTCGTTAATATCTTAAATAGAAGTGAACAATTTGTCCTACCGCTTCAGTTGGCAATAACATCTCTAAGGTTCTGTTTGGTGTAGCTGCAGCTTCTCAGCTGGAGTTACATTGCCCTAGAAAGCTGCTGCGGGGAAGTTGACCGTCTGTTTGGTGCAGCTGTGTGAAAAAAGTTGTGGGGCAGCTATTTTTGAAAAAATAACCATGATGCCCATACTTGGTAAAACTGTTTAAAAGAGCGCTGTAACAACTATATTTTTTAAACTTCTGAAGCAGAAATTCATTTACATGCATACTACCTAATTCCTATATATTTTTCTAACACCAAAACTTTAATTTTTTACTCGTATACCATTTTACCAATTCACTAAAATCTGCAAAACCATTTAGAAGTTAAAATAAAGATTTTTTTTTTACAAGTGATGAAAATTTGGATGGTACAAATGCAAAAGTTAGAAAAGTTCAGGTATTAGGTATGTAAAACTTCACTTTAGAGGAAATGAAGCAAGATTGGGTTTGCAAATTAGAAATCTGCAGCCATTTGAGCTGCAACAATATTCTTTTCTCACTAAAACCACAGCCATCAGAATTAACAAGAGCTCAAAGAATCCTAGTGATTACGGGGGAAAAATAAATCCTATATGCATGAAATAAATAAATAAATAAGTAAATATATGCAATGCCATAAAAAATTTCCATCTCATTTCATGAAAACAGTTGAAATTAATAAGGCTAAGACATTGTTGAGTTCTCTAACTTCTCTCATTTCCCCTTCCCAAGGAAAGCTTAGAATCAACAAAAACATTGTAGTACATATCCGAAAACACCAAAATGCTCCATCTCTTTGATGGAAATCCCATTTCATAAGATGGAATTGCTATAAAGAAAAGAAATTATATATATATTCTCACAGGCAAATATAACTTCTCTGGCCAATCAAAAAAATTTAAGATAGCATAGCGAGAAGTTAATCTTATGAGTTCCAAAAACAATTTCAGATCCTACTCGAATTGAGTAGGGGGCATCTACATATACCACCTAATTTCTATATATTTACATATCTAACACGCAAAATTTAATTTTTACATTTACAACACCCAAATATTTCATATCACATCAAAATCACCAGCATTTTAACTTTTTTAAAGGTGAAATACACCTTTTTCATGCGTAGGCAAGGTGGCACATATGTAAAAATTGAAGTTTAGGTGTTAGATATGTAAATGCATAAGAATTGAGTGGTATGTATGTAGATCTTCCAATAAGTTATCGCCAAGAGCTGATTCGAAGGTCATATTCTGTCCAAAATATTCTTGATGTAGAAAAAGAGGCAATCAGTTTCTAACATAGAGACTAAATATGCAATAAAATGCCTTCAGAAAATTTGCATCATTTGTCAAACCACGAATACTTCAAAAAGAAGAGCAGAAGCCTGATATGAACTAAAATTAATATAAAAGTTGTCTGGAAATAAACTCTGAATGTTAGGTGAAATAACAGCAAGCAGTTAAAGGATATGTGCATTAATAAATGAAGAAACTGTGAGTCCTCCCCGGGGACTATTTCAGCCCACATTAAAAAAATATGGAGAATAATTTGATACTTTTACATACTAAGACTAAAATGACCCCACATAAATTGTCAGGGAGCTATTTTGACACTTCACTTAATTTGTATCACATTCATGGATGCAAATGTGGTTTGATTATGTATTTATCTTTCAATTTTTACTGGTAGATATCGAACAATCAGTTGATGGGCATAATGAGTATAAGGTCCTAGTGAGGATTGCTGATGCATGATGGGGATATAAGCCTTTTGCCGAGCAAGAGTCCCACGAAAGGCACATGGGACGAGTAAAAGCCAACTATTTTAGAGATATTTGCTTTGGGTTGGTTAATAATGAGTTCATTGANCCATCCACAATACTACTCAACATCTATTAAACTACACATGCACATTTAACTATAACACTAACTTTATAAAGAAAATTAAAATTATCCAAGTACAATAAAATAAAAATGAAAGTCCAAATACATAAACATCCATTTCTATTACAAAGGTTTACAGAAATAAAAGTTGCAAACATAGTACATCAATTTCATTCAATATCAAAATCCCAAGCTATATCTTCATCACCTTGATCAGCAGACGATTGGGTTGATACTGAGTATATCGGGGGCACTCAGGAAACGTAACATCAGGCTCACCTCTATAGTATCGGGCCTGAGCTCCATAATAGACTACCTCAAAATTTGAATGCCTCTGAAGCTACTCACTATCTTAATTGTATCAACGTTCTAAACCTCCAATCCTATGCTCTTCTGCTGCAAGGTCAACTCATTCATCAAATCAGAGAGGGTAGGGGAACTAGAAGGCGGAAGGTCATAACTTGTAAAGACATCTCTACTAGTAGAAGGTTCTTGACTTCTACTCCCAGTTCTCCATTTCTCATGGGATTCAAAAGTCTTCAAATGGAAGGTTCTTGACTTCTACTCCCAGTTCTCCATTTCTCATGGGATTCATAAATCTTTAAATTGGACATAGGATAAACCCATTCTTCATCTCTAAATTCTACTCCAGAAAGTTTACAAATTGCATAAAGAAGTCCAGGATGTCCTAGACCTCCACTAGTCTCACTCTTTGACGTAGTTAATATATTCTTAAGAATTATTCTCCCCACATTTATAGGTCTATTATTCTGAATACAGAAATTTAGAATAGCTCTATCTCTAGTTACCTCACTATGGTAATAGGTCAGTAATAGAGTAGATGAAATGAAATATTGTCACGCCTTAGAGGTGACATTCAGCATGGAAGCTAAAAAATTTACCCGTTCTCGCTGCTTTATCTTCCATGTTCCTTTCTCATCAGTGAGAAAGTTGATCACATCATTGAGGGGGTCTTCCCTTGTACTAAAGGATTCATAGTGGTAGCTATAAGAGTCTGGGACTTCGTAAAAAGTGTTGACGCGGGTAGCAGTAAACTCAACAAAAAATCCTCGCACTTGAACGATTCCGTCATCAGAATAAATCACATTGGCATAGAAATCCTTCAAAACATTTGCATCACCTTTATTGGTGGTGTAACAAAAGTTTTCTCACCTCCGCTCCACAATAACTTGTTCGATTTCTCCTCCTAAACTTTCAAAAACTTGATCTTGTATGCACTTCTTTCCTTTAAATATGGAAGTAAATTTTTTTTGAGCCATCACATTGACGAAGCGAGACTCATCGAACTCAACTCTTGTCTTTTGATGTGGAACCATTTCAATTTAATCAAATTATAGAAAAATTCCAAAAATTACTTCAAATATGCAAATCATGGCTTCCAATGGTAATTTAAAGAGTTCAACACTAAGATCCATGAATTTCTTCCCAAATTTTCTTCACATTCTCAAATTTTTTTGATCTCCTCAATGTGGAAGAAATTCATGGTGAAAATAAAATATTTTTAGCTTGGAGTGAAGCTCTTACCTAAAGATGATCAAATCCGGTGTAAAAAAGCCTTGAAATTGCCTCCCAATCCAAGATCTTTCAAGCCCTAGGTCGAAAATGGTGTTTTTAGGAGGAAGGGCATGATGAATAGTGGCGGTTGGCTAGTCAAAATTGCGGTTAAAGGTGTTTTTTTGTGAGCTCACCGTCGGCGGGGTTGATGGAACCGTCTTCGCGCTCTATTGAAATTAAAATCCTAAGTTTTGGGAAAAATCCACGGTCAGCGGCGTTGAAGGCGCCGTCGGCGAGCTCTATTGATTTGTCCGAGTTCCAGATTTTTGCAATTTCAATCAATTCTAAGCCCAAAAAACATCCGTTTAATTATTATAGACATAATTTTAAGTGACAAAATGATGTACTTAGCACATATAAACTTTCACAACACAAAACATCACATTTATATATAAATTCCAAGGGGTATAATATACCTTACATAGCACACCTAAGTTTGGTATTTTGTTAACCTCAATACATTAATTCAGCATCGCAATCCAAGCCACAACACTCAAAACGCTGAAAACAAAAACATCTTATGCTTAGCCTCAACTATACAGAGATTTAAAAGCATACTTCTAAAGAAAGCAAATACAAAGTTCAAATCAAAATACATAGATAGAAAGATAGGTAGTAATATAAATCTACTATTCCTCAGACTCGGTACTTGATTCTCCTCTGAGATCCCCCATTGATTGCACATGAACGAAGAGGTTGTAGAAGGGTCAGAATGGAAATTCTTCAGTAGAATCCTCCTCATCAATCGTATCAAGTTATCTTCTAAATGTCCAGAGTGCTCGAAATGTTCCTTCATCCTCCATTCTAGTTGATCGAAGAAATCTGAGATATTATTAATCGCATTCATGACATTTTGTACCTCATTTTCCAATTTCTTGATTCGACGCAGGATCAAAAGAGACTTATCACAAACTAAGGGTTGAACTGGCAGTGAATCCTGAGACGCTTGATCAACTATAATGGCCATGTCATTTTCATCTTCAAAAATGGGAATCTTTCAGTGGGATCCAAAGGCTTCCAAGGTAGCAGTACCTTTTCCCAATTTTCATAGGACAGTTGGAACTGACTGCAAAGTGAGAAAATTATGGAGGGGTGTCCAAGCCCAGAAGTTGATCCATGAATGATCATGCCCAAAATTGACTTCACAATTATAGATCCAATGTCGATCGAGAGTCCCGTTTGGATGCAATAATTCAAAATGACACTTTCTTTAGAAACTTTACCGATCTTCATTGTCGGTAACAGTTTCCCAGAAATGAAAAAGTGCCAATGTTTCGAAACGAGATTCAAGAGTGTTGCAGAAAAACTAACGTACCTGTTTTCTCTTGTTTCTCAGTTGTCAGTTTCATCCGTTAATTATTGGTAAATCTCATTCATCTGGTTTCTCATTGGGACGAAATTAGAATAGTGGCAGACAGGAATATTTTCTATCATATATAATTCATTGATCCATGCAGGAGTGAAAGTGATCCATCTTCCTCGCACATAAACAACTCCTTGGTTGATTCAATGTAAATTTGCATAAAATTCTTTCACCTTAGGAACCACCACAGCGGCAGTAGTGTAGCACAACACTTCCCATCTTTGTTGCACTATTTTTTCTTCAATATCCGTCATGAGATTATTCAATCCGTGATTCATGAATCCTCGTTCTTTGATTATTCTTTTCTTCATCAGCAACTTGTTGAAGATTCGCTGCGCTTCCGCACTAATAAACTTTCGCCGATTGAAAACTAACACTATGGGATTATCAAAGGAATTGGACGCCATAGGAATGAAATTGGTGGAGTTTCACTTCATTTTTGGAGGGAAAATATGAACTAGAAATCAAATTTTTTAGTTTAAAAAGACAATTCCCGCCCAAAAACCGCCATTTGAACCGACATAACCGTCAATTGGGGTCTCACCGTCGGCAGGGTTGATGGCACCGTCAGGGAGCCTCTGTATTATTTTTTGTCTGGACTCTCGGGAAAAACCTACTGTTGGCGACGTCGAGGGCGCCGTCGGCGGCGTCGAGCGCGCCGTCGACGCCTAAGGAAAAATTTGCACAGTTTAGCTCTAGTCCGAATGCGTTCCAATTTTTCTTCATGGATCCAATTTTTAAGATGTTTCAAGGGTAAATAAGAGTAGTAGAGTTTAATACTACCACAAACTAATAATAATTTCTAAGATTCAAGGATAAATATGAGTAGTAGAGTTCAATACTACCACAAACTAATGATAATTTCAAATTTAAGGGTAAATAAGAGTAGTAGAGCTTAATACTACTATAAACTAACAATAAATTTAAATAATAACTACTATAATCGCGATAAAAATAAAGATAAACATGGGTTGCCTCCCATAAAGCGCTTGGTTTAACGTTGTCAGCCCAACCTATTCAGGTGTCATTCAGTTTGACTGATCAATAAAACCTCTTTAAAATTTGGTCTTTTACCGTCATAATATGGTTTTAATCTGTGTCCATTTAATTTAAATCTATTTCCCATCCATTTGGTCTTTTACCCTCATAATATGGTTTTAATCTGTGTCCATTTAATTTAAATCTATTTCCTTCCGATCTTCAACTCACAGCTCTGTAAGTTTAAACTTGAGTCACAGTAAAGGGTCCTAACCAACGAGACTTCAATTTTCCAGGAAATAACTTCAGCCTATTGTTGTAAAGCAAAACTTCTTGTCCTGCTTCAAAGTTCTTTTGGTTAATCTTCCGATCAAGCCATAAATTTAATTTTTCATTATAATCTCTGTCGTTATCATGACACTCATTTCTTAACTCTTTCAATTCATTTAATTGTAACAATCTCTTCTTACTAGCATCTTTCAAATTATAATTGAATTCTTTAATCGCCCAATATGCTTTATGCTCCAATTCTACTGGTAAGTGAAAGTCTTTCCAAAAATAAGTTTGTAAGGAGTCATTCCAATAGGAGTTTTATAAGCAGTCTTATAAGCCCATAATGCGATATCCAATCTAGTGGACCAATATATTCTACTAGGGTTTACAGTCTTTTCAAGTATTTGTTTAATTTCTCCATTAGAAACTTTAGCTAACCCAATGGTTTGAGGATGATAGGTAGTAGATATTCTATGAATAATATTAAATTTTTTTGCTAATCTCTGAATGTACTTATTCCTAAAATGGGATCTTGGAAGAAGCTGTGATGATTTAAATCCACCATTCATTTACTTCTTGATTTGGCCAATCCAGATGTTAAAATTTGTTGTGAGAACATGTAAAAATCGGGTTGGTATTGTCTCTATCAACAATTGGGAAGAATCACATGAGGTAGTATGAATGAGAATATAGTTCATATGATTGAGTGCAAATAAATTGGGAAATATTCATTGATGGGTGTAGTTAGAGGTCTATAAAGTGACAGGTTAAAGCCCCCAACTTGGTTTATTGTTTTAGGTCCTGATACGAGAATGTTAGCCCCTAGGTGGAACGAATCAAGAGAACTCTAGAGTGAGAGCTAGTATCTTCCCTGCCTAGCCGATCTTTAGAACTATTCAAACTTTAAATTAGCCAATGTTCTTCATAACATCTCTAATAAGGGTAAAGAATATTATTGCTTTTATTTGCCACAACATAATTTGCATACTTTCATGATAGAATTCCTACACTTACTACTGATTCATGATAAGAAGAAATATATTTTCATATTAAATACTTTTCTTTAACAAAAACTTTAGTTATCTTTTTACTATTTCGTTAAAATATAAAAAATACCAAAAATATTTTAATTTTAAATTCCCACAAAAATCATTTTTAGTTTAAGTAATTATCTTTTAAAAATTAAAAAAAATTTCTAAAAAGTGCACAGTGGATATCTTCCCTGTGGGTTCGATATTCGGGTCTTAATCAAAAAGTCCTATATTACTTGATAACGATTCATATACTTGTGTAGTATCCCAATCTAAATATATATAAATTAATTTGTTAAATTCTTATTATTGCTTCTATTTGTCACAACATAATTTGCATACTTTCACAATAGAATTCCTATACTTATTACTGATTCATGATAAGAAGAAATATATTTTCATATTAAATACTTTTCTTTAACAAAAACTTTAGTTATCTTTTTATTGTTTCGTTAAAATATAAAAAATACCAAAAATATTTTAATTTTAAATTTCTACAAAAATCATTTTTAGTTTAAGTAATTATCTTTTAAAAATAAAAAAAAATTTCTAAAAAGTGCACATTGGATAATCTTCCCTGTGGGTTCGATATTCGGGTCTTAATTAAAAAGTCTTATATTACTTGATAACGATGCGTATACTTGCGTAGTATCCCAATCTAAATATATATAAATTAAAATGTTAAATTCTTATTATTCTACATAACCAAGTTTTTGGTTTTGTTGCAAAATAAGGAAATATAAGTAAAAAATACCATCAGAGCTATTATTAGACTGTGCATAAGCATTGAGTATCCAGGGATTAAGTTTTTGGTGCCGTTGTGGGGGAAGAAAATTAAGTAAATTCTTATTTTTAGAAAGTCTTATTTAAAATTTAAATATTGTATCTTATTTTGTATGTTTTATTTTATTTTATTTTATTTTATGTTAGTGTATGCATTGTTCAGGTTCTGAAGGACTAGTGCCCTACGATTCTGAATTAGAAAGAACTATTATAAAAATTAGAAAAATCAAAAATATTAAAAATCTTGAAAAATCCGAATTAGAAAGAACTATTAGAAAAATCAGAAAAACCAAAGAAATTATAAATTTTCAAAAATCTTACTAGAAATGACAAACCAAAATAATCAAAATGTTAAAATTCATCAAGAATTTAGACCTTTAAGAGATTATGCCAAAATGACAAACCAAAATAATCAAAATGCTGAAATTCATCAAGAGTTTAGACCTTTAAGAGATTGTGCTAACCCTACTGTAGATGAACTTCATTGTAGTATTCAAAAACCTATTGTAGTGGCTAATTCAATTGAGTTTAAACATGATATTATCCAAATGGTATCAAATAATCATTTTGGGGGATCACCGACTGAAGATCCAAATTTACATATTACCAATTTTTTAGAATTGTGTGCTACATTTAAATATGATGGTATTTTAGATGATGCCATAAGACTTAGGTTATTTCCTTTCTCATTGAGGGATAAAGTTAAGATGTGGTTAAATTCATTAGCACCTGAATCTAACAGAACTTAGGGTGATTTAACACAAAAATTCCTTGCTAAATATTTTCCACCATAAAAAACTGCAAATCTTAGAAATGAATTTAGCCAAAAATTCCTTGCTAAATATTTTCCACCATAAAAAACTGTGAAGCTTAGAAATGATATTACTTCTTTTAATCAGTTTGAAGGGGAGTCTATTTATGAAGCATGAGAGAGATTTAAAGAACTCTTGAGAATGTGTCAACACCATGCTATACCAGATTAGTTAATAATTCAAACCTTTTATAATGGATTAATTGGTTCTCTTAGATCTATTATTGATGCCACTGGTGGTGGTTCATTGATGTCAAAATCGTTTTATAACACTTATGCTTTAATTGAAGAGATGACTACCAAAAATTTTCAATGGCCTTCTGAGAAGGTGAATCCAAAGAAAGTAGCCAATATTCATGAAACAGATGCATTTACTATGTTAGCAAATCAAGTTGCTGCAATTTCATGGAAGTTAGACCAATTTGGAATGAATTTTTCTCAACCAATTTCCATGATTGAAGAGAATTCATTAGGCCAAATGATAGATTCTCATACATCATTAAAAAATTTGAATGTCATAAATAATAAGTAAAATAACCGATATTCCAATTATTATAACCCACATTGGAAGAACTATCCCAACTGTAACTGGAATAACAATTTGGGTGGTAATAATCAGCAATGGGGGAACAACCAAGTAAACCCATTAAGAAACTAGAATAACCAAGAGAATAATAATTGTAGATCTACTTATCCTCTAGGAATCATCAGTAATACACNCCTAGCCACCTCCCCCTGGCCGGCCGGCCAGCCTAGTGGCCGGAAAAGCCCAAAACCAAGATCCACTGAGCTCCTAGCCACCTCCCCCTGGTCGGCCGGCCAGCCTAGTGGCATGAAAATCCCAAAACTGAGAGCCACCCCCATGGCACCTCACTTAAATCAATCCTAAAGGCTAGCTCATCCAAATCAAACTATGGAGCTCCTCTGCCCTCCACCTAAGCACCACATTACACCTCCTAATTGGCCAAGACAGCCACCATAACCCCATATTTATAAAATGCCACCTCCATGGCCGTTGAACAAAGTTCTGAAATTTCCTTAGAGAGGTCTCTCCAAACTTCACACAGAGCTTCCCTAAGATCCCCTCAGTGCATTCCAACCACTTTCCCTCGCCCATTCCCATTGTCGGAGCCCAATTTTGAGCTCGAAACCCTGCCGGAAACCAGGACAAAACCTAATACACCTCCACACTTCACCAAACTTTAATTCCTTGTGCCTACACCTTCACAAGAGTGAAAAAAGCCAAAGCCTCATCAAATCCCCCTTCCACAGAGCCTCTACCATAGCTCTAGACCAACACTCAAATCTGGCAGTGATCGAATTCATATCTAGGCCTTACACCAAGACCAGGGACTTAATCCCTAGCCTCCTTGGACCCCAACGAACGTACCGAGCACCTCTGATCGAAGCTTCCCTTCTCATAGCAAAGGTATAAAAATTCTCCTTCTCCCGAGCTTATTTTGATTCTCCATTTACTTATGCTTGATTTCATGGTACCTTAGCCGTATAGATGTGTTCATCTCGCTTAGACGAGTCCATAGAATCAAACCCGAAGTGATTTGGTTCNTTCAAGGAAGTTAGACCAATTTGGAATGAATTTTTATCAACCAATTTCCATGATTGAAGAGAATTCATTAGGTTAAATGGTAGATTCTCAAACATCATTAGAAACTTTAAATGCCATAAAGAATAAGCAAAATAACCTGTATTCCAATTATTATAACTCAGGTTGGAAAGAACTATCCTAACTTTAACTGGAATAACAATTTGGGTGGTAATAATCAGCAATGGGGGAACAACCAAGTAAACCCATTGGAAAATTGGAACAACCAAAGGAATAATAATTATAGATCTACTTATCCTCTAGGTATCAACAGGAATACACAATTTAAGGATAAGAAGTTGTCTGTAGAAAAAGTGGTGTTACAAATGGGTAATCAGTTACAAAGTCATGGAGCTATAATTAGAAATATTAAGAATCAACTTGGGCAAATCGCAAGTTCATCAAGTAATAGATCCCAAGGAGCACTTCCTAGTAATATTGAATCAAATCCAAAAGACCAGAATAAAGAGTAAGTTAAAGCCGTACAACTTAGAAGTGGAAGAGAGTTGGAAGGTAGAGGGTTCAAAAAGCTATTGAAGTAGAGAGAGAGAAGAAATTGAAGAATCAAAAGAGGGCGCTCCGAAAGATTCTGAAAGACCTATTTCTCAGCCGGAAATTGATTTAGAAAAACCACCACCTCCATTTTCTCAAAGACTTCGACAACAGAAGTTGGATAAATAATTTTCAAAATTTCTAGAAATATTTAAGAAGCTTACAATTAATATTCCATTTGCTGAAGCCTTAGAACAAATGTCAAGCTATATAAAGTTTATGAAGGATATTCTCAACAGAAAATGGAAGTTTAAAGATAATGAGACTGTTGCACTTAGTCAAGAGTGCAGTGCTATAATTCAGAAGAAACTTCTTGAAAAGCTTGAAGATCCTGGTAGCTTTATAATTCCATGTGCAATAAAACAAATTTTATGGGAAAGCTTTATGTGATTTAGGTGCAAGCATTAACCTTATGTCATTATCAATATTTTAAAGATTGAGATTAGGAGAAATAACCCCTGCTATTGTAAATTTGTAGTTAGCAGATCATTCAATAACCTATTCTAAAGGAGTTATAGAAGATGTCCTAGTGAAAGTGGAACAATTTATCTTTCCTGTTGATTTCACTGTGTTGGATATGGAGGAAGATAAAGAGATACCTATTATTTTGAGGAGACCTTTCCTAGCCATAGGAAGAGCAATGATAGATGAGCAGAAAGANTATTGAAAAACCTCCAGAACTTGAGTTGAAATTACTTCCTGAACATTTAAAATATGCCTTTTTAAGAGATTCATCTACTTTACTTTTTATAATTTCCTTGAAGTTAACAAAGGAAGAAGAAGAAAAGCTGATGAAAATTCTGAAAAATTTTAAGAAAGCCTTTCGATGGATAATTGCTGATATTAAAGGAATCAGTCCTTCAATTTGTATGCATAGAATTACTCTGAAACAAAACTGTAATCCCAGGGCTGATCCACAAAAAGGATTAAATCCTGTTATGAAAGAAGTTGTTAATAAAGAAAATTGAAAGTGGTTGGATGCTGGAATTATCTACCCTATTTCAGATAGTGCATGAGTTAGTACAATTCACTGTGTTCCTAAGAAAGGAGGATTAACTGTAACTGTGAATGAACATAGTGAGTTAATACCTACTAGACAAGTTACAGTGTGACAAATATTTTGATTATAGAAAATTAAATCTTGCCACTAGGAAAGATCATTTTCCACTACCCTTTCTAGATTTTATAGAAAATTAAATCTTGCCACTAGGAAAGATCATTTTCCATTACCCTTTCTAGATCAAAACCACTAGGAAAGATCATTTTCCACTACCCTTTCTAGATCAAATGTTGGATAGACTAGCTGGGAATAAATAATTTTATTTTCTGGATGGATATACCGGTTATCACCAAATTCAAATATCTTTTGAAGATCAAGAGAAAACAACATTTATCAGTCCTTATAGTACTTTTACTTTTAGAAAAATACCCTTTGGTTTATGTAATGCCCCTACTACATTTCAAAGATGTATGATGGCAATTTTTTGTGATTTAATTGAAAAAGGGACTGAAGTCGTTATGGATGACTTTTCAGTGTTTGGAACTTCATTTGACTCATGTTTAGAACATTTATTTAAAGTTCTTAAGTGCTGTGAAGAAACATATTTAGTCCTTAACTGGGAAAAATGCCAATTTATGGTAGCGAGAGGAATTGTATTAGACCATCAAATATAAAAAAAATGGTATGGAATTAGATCCTGCTAAAATTCAAGTGATCACTAATTTACCTTATCCAACAAATGCAAGGGAAATTAGGAGTTTTTTAGGACATGCTAGATTCTACAGGCGATATATTATGGAATTTTCAAAGATTACTAAGCCTTTATGCCATTTACATAGAGATGCAATTTTTAATTTTTGATGAGGAATGCCTAAAAGCTTTTAAATTATTAAAAGAAAAATTAATCACTGCACTAAACATAGATGAGGAATGCATAAAAGCTTTTAAATTATTAAAAGAAAAATTAATCACTGCACCAATTATAGTTTCACCAAATTGGAAAAACCTTTTAAACTTATGTGTGATGCAAGAGATTATGCTATTAGAGTTTTTTTAGGACAAAGATATGATAAAATTTTTAAAGTTATTTACTATGGTAGTAAAACTCTTAATGAAACTCAAATTAATTATATAACAACTAAAAAAGAGTTATTGGCAATAGTATATGCCTTTGATAAATTTAGATCATATTTGATTGGAACTCATTGTATAGTGCATACAGATCATTCTGCTNAATGATAAATGATAATTACCCCTTTCTTAGGGATAATTGAGACATCAATGTTCACTGAGCATTAAGGATATTTACAGGATGAACCATTAAGCAAAATGATAAGTTTAAATGGACTCGAGGCTTTTCACTAGTTGGTGAGGGAGAGGCATGGACCTGTTTCCCCCTCTTAACTTGTTGGATACCTCAGAGGCCTATTAAACTTAATATTCTTTGCTTAAAGAAATCATCCTTAATTAAACTTTTAAGGACTCACCATAATATGACGTAGGATTAGGAAAATTTTACCTTTCCTGCTCTTCATAAACTGCATTAACACGCATTTTAAGTTTCAGGTGGTGGAACGAGAAAACTCGTCAGTTACACTTTTACAGTTTTTTCAACATTGCTTTTCTTGTACTTTCATAATGTACTTTTATACCTGCAAATTTGCATGCTAAACAATGATCTCACCCTGCATGAAAACTAAAACCATCAGGATAGCCACATACCCAAAA
>JXCR01143097.1:435559-469183 GCA_002079205.1 Phalaenopsis hybrid cultivar | reverse complement strand
GAATCCATGACAACCCCTAGTTCTTCTTCCTTTGGATTCTACAATAAAATGTTCCAAATTTGAACCAATTCCCTTGCACACCTCTATGTCTGATTTCGTTGAAGAGTCCTACCCTTTGAAATTCCTTGAATCTTTCACACCTCTACATCTGATCTCATTGAAAAGTCCTCCCCTTTGAAACTCCTTGAAGATAATATTCACACCTCTACGTCTGATTTCGTTAAAGAGTCCTACCCTTTGAAATTCCTTGAAGATAATCTTTCCACCTCTACGTCCGATTTTGTTGAAGAGTCTTACCCTTTGAAATTCCTTGAAGATAATATTTCTACTCTACGTCCGATTTCGTTGAAGAGTCCTACCCTTTGAAATTCCTTGAAGATAATATTTCTCATTTTATCGAGAGTTTTCTTAGGTGACTTTGGTCATTTAAGATGTAATTAACTATAGGGGCTTACCCTGATTTCGTTGAAGAGTCCTACTCTTTGAAATTACTTGAAGATAATATTTCCTGATTTTTATCCTTCTTAAGTGACTTTGGTCATTTAGGATGTAATTAACTATAGGGGCTTGCCCTTATAGGAATCATGTCCAAACCCAGCTTAATATAAATCCTATTTAATCATTTATATTAAATAGGGAAACTTGTCGGCAAATACAAAGGTTTCGCATAACGGACGTCATACTTTCCTTAGTTTATTTGATCGAGCCTCATCCTCAAGTCTTGTGTTTATGCTTTATTTAATCTTTCATATTAAATAGGGGAACTTGTCGGCAAATACAAAGGTTTCGCAGACCAACTTAATTATTTATATTAAATAGGGGAACTTGTCGGCAAATACAAAGGTTTTGCAGACCAAACTGACGTCATACTTTCCTTAGTTTATTTGATCGAGCCTCATCCTCAATTCTTGTGTTTATCCTTCACCTATTTAATCCTTTATATTAAATAGGAGAACTTGTCAGCAAATACAAAGGTTTCGCAGACCTAACGGACCATATTAAATAGGGGAACTTGTCGGCAAATACAAAGGTTTCGCAGACCAAACAGACGTCATATATCCCTTAGTTTATTTGATTAGCCTCATCCTCAAGTCTTGTGTTTATCCTTTGGGATAGATACAGGATTTGAGGTACAGTGCCCATCCTCAAGTCTTGTGTTTATCCTTCGGGATAGATACAAGATTTGAGGTACAGTGCTCTTTTATTTTAAACTATGAAAAATATGGGATCAATTTGATTTCATACTTCAACATCTNGGATATGTGCATTAATAAATGAAGAAGCTGTGAGTCCTCCCCGGGGACTATTTCAGCCCACATTAGAAAAAACATGGAGAATAATTCGATACTTTTACATACTAAGACTAAAATGACCCCACATAAATTGTCAGGGGGCTATTTTGACACTTCACTTAATTTGTATCACATTCATGGATGCAAATGTGGTTTGATTATGTTTTTATCTTTCAATTTTTACTGGTAGATATCGAACAATCAGTGGATTGGCATAATGAGTATAAGGTCCTAGTGAGGATTGCTGATGCATGATGGGGATATAAGCCTTTTGCCGAGCAAGAGTCCCACGTAAAGCACATGGGACGAGTAAATGCCAACTATTTTAGAGATATTTGCTTCGGGTTGGTTAATAATGAGTTCATCGATCGCATATGTAATCTCAAAACTGCTCATGAGGTATGGATGAATCTTGGAAGTCATCCATAAGGGGACTAATCAAGTTGTGGAGTCCAAAATAAACATGCTTGTACATAACTGAGTTATTTGTGATGCTATTGGATTAGTACATTAAAAAGATGTTACTGATTTACCATCTCTAACGAATTTCCTGTGTAAACCAAAAGATAAATTGTGAAATAAAGCTGAGGTGGAAAAGAAAAGAGAAAGACGATAGCTCAAAGGAGAAGGAAAACATTGCCATAGCTGAGCTTGAAAATGAAAACTTTTATCTCAAGACAATTGTCTCATTTGAGGGAGAAAAAAAAACTTCTAAAGATGCCCGTAAAAAATTCTTAATATATTTACATATCTGACACTTAAATGTTCATATTTACACATATATCACCCAAATTTTTAATATCACATAAAAAACAGCACTATTACCACTTTTTAAAAGTAAAAACACATTTTCATGTATAGGTTTAAAGCAACAAAGTGCTATGTATGTAAATATGAAAGTTTAGTCGCGAGATANATTTACATATCTGACACTTAAATGTTCATATTTACACATATATCACTCAAATCTTTAATATCACATAAAAAAACAACACTATTACCATTTTTTAAAAGTAAAAGCACATTTTCATGCATAGGTTTAAAGCAACAAATTGCTATGTATGTAAATATGAAAGTTTAGTCGTGAGATGTATAAATACATAAGATTTGTGCGCTATGTATGTAAATTTTCCAACATTTTTTCAAAGATAAAGTACAGAAAGAAAATTACAGCAGCCAAAAAAAAAAAAAACCACATATGAGGAAGAATTTGTCTTTCAAGCGAAAAAAACCTGGATCATCAATCATTACAACTCCACAAGGAGGGAAAACAAAAACGAAAAAATTTGATGCGACTCTGACACCTCATCAAGAGAGAAAAGAAGGTTATGAAGGCGGACCTGCCTGACAATTAGCCAGGATGAGATCAATGGCATCCTGGCTAACAGATAAATGAGTTTTTTTNACCTCATCAAGAGAGAAAAGAAGGTTATGAAGGCGGACCTGCCTGACAATTAGCCAGGATGAGATCAATGGCTAACAGATAAATGAGTTGACAAGTGATATTTCATGAGAGTGAATTTTGCTCTCTGAATTATTATAGCATCTTAAGCTTAAGAATAAAATTTTTCACATTAAAGAAATAACATAATTGGAACATTGAATATAAATAATTTTTAATTTTAAAATTCAAAATAATATTTCTAGAAAATAAATATCATATAAGGCAGAGATTGAACTTAACAAGGAAAATGTCGTTGAAGATAAGTCTTCAAGCAAATGAAATCCTGAAAAATAGCATATCAAATTATGCATTCACTTCCATAAAGCAAGCCTCCATTAGCTTTTTCCAAGAACATACCTCCCGTAACTACAACGCTGCCTTGGCAATCTATAGCTCTTGATCCTCCTTTGTTGAATAAAAATGTAGTTAATTGCATTGCATGATAGCTAACTTGGCAATCCGCTGCTATTCTGCCTTCTATGTGCAAAACACTTGTTACTATTTTTTATGTAGAATGAATTGTGATTAATTATATTAAAAGTAATTTACATACGTAGTACACAATTCTTATGTATTTACAGATCTCACACCTAAACTTCCATATTTAAATATATAGCACTTCGGTGCTTTAAACCTATGCAAGAAAAGGTATATTTCACTTAAAAAGTGATAATCATGTTATCTTTGATATGATGTTAAAGATTTGAATGCTATATGTGTAAATATGAAACTTAAGGTGTGACATATGTAGATACATAAGAATTATGTGCTACGTATGTAAATGCCCCTTAGATTAATTATCTTCCCATTTTTCTTCTTTTATGGACTATGCCTCTCAGACAAAGATTGTACCTCTTCTGCTCTTGGAATAAAAAAAAATGCATTCTTTGTTTTTTCAAGTTTTTCATCACAGTATTGTAGACACACTTCTCCATTTTTGTCAAAATACTAACTCTACCTGATCATCTTAAGGATTTTTTTTTAACTTGAAACGTCATGATGGTTAAACATGAAATGTCCTTGGAAAGAAGATCCTCCTCTAGTGCCACACCTCTTCTCATGAATCAAAATCCCATGGCACTACTATCAAAGAAGCTTTCTACAAGTTGCTGATTATCCAATTCAAACCAAAACTTTCTACAGTAGAAATCATCATTGGTGTAATTGCTCGAAAAAGATTTGTTTTGAAGCATTGAAAGTTCAAAACAATACAATCTTAAATCATGGACAATGAATGCTTTGATCATATGATAGGAATTATGCACATTACAAATAATTGGCATTGGGACCATCAAGGTCACTAGCACTAGTTTTAACTCAATTTTCTTGGTTCCTAAGCTTTCTTGGAAATTGCAATCAACTGATAAAAATACCATGAATATGAACTGCACTGCTACCTTTTTCACTGCTCGTTGAGAAATTCAGGATGGAATATCGGGGAGAATAGTTGTTTGAAATTCAACGTTGATGTACATGAAAAGTTGTTGTCTACATATTCATGATTATTTTAACATGTGTAATATTTTATTTACTGCAATTGCTTATTCTAACATCTCCGGTCCACTCAAAATTTTCGAGTTTTGATATTTTACTTGTACAATTTTCAATTGCATCTTTTTGAAAACACCCAACTCATTTTGAGGCTAAATTTGTTCATTGAAAGAATAACAGACCCTGATTTAAAACATTAGGTAACAGCACATAAAAACTTTGTTTCACGTACAACTCAATTTCGTATATAACAAAAAATAGTTTAAAAATAACCACACAAATGATCGTAAAACGTAAAATACTAACCACTGCTACTGAGAATTTGCTCATCAATTTGGAGCAACAACAAACAGTGTGTAGGTATAGTTAGTTATATAAAAGAAACATATAAAAGAGGACAAACACAGAACAATAAGAAATTTTTATCCCACTAAATGGGGTTGATTACATAAATAATTTTTCTCCATTGTGTCCTATTGAGTGTTAGATTTTCATTTAATTATAATAAATTATAAAAGAGGAGGACAAGCACACATAATTAAAATTTCTGTAGCCACCAGAATGAGAGATTCCCGGAAAACAAGTAAAATCTCAACCTTGCACAAACAAACCGAGTATGTTTCCAGTAGTTTATTTTTTTGAGCGTGTTTCCAGTAGTTTGTTTGTAGCATAAAAAAGAAAAATCAAATACGAAAAAAAGTAATACTAACTCTGATTCAGGTTGTAATGAAGTGAATTTTTTATACCTGTTAAAACAGTTGAATTGAGAGCATAAAAAGAGAAAATAATGATGACCTCCCAGCATGTTTTAACGTAGATTTTATTAGCAAAACTTTCTGCCACAAAGAATGGAAATTTTTAAGAGTTTTCATGGGACTAGCGGTAAGACAAATAGCCATTCTTTAGACTTGCTTCCTGAAGACAGTAGCTTGCAAACTCCTTGTTAGCTGAGATCTACAGTAGGACTCACAGTCACAAATCTTAATCCATTCTACCTCATCAACAAAACTGAATAGTCCCACTCCTATGTTAACGGTAATTAAAAGCACAGCCTGCAAAGTAAATGAAACAAGATTCTTAAAACTAAAGTTTAAAACAGGAGAAGAATATAATACACTTTAACAGCAGAAAAGTGTGATACCTTACAAAAAATATTTTGAAGATTAAAAAAACAATTTCCAGATAATAGAGCATTTGTTAAAGAATCTTCTATACAATAATCCAAAATTGCCATTGCTTCCCAATCTGATGCTGCAGCGTTGATAATTTCAGTTGTGCATCCGACAAAGCTTGAAAGGACGTGAACAATATAAGAATTGGAGACATCAGCATCTAGTTTTAGGATAAACAAATTTCATGTACAATTAGGAGAGAGGAATCTGAATATGTTCGTCATTCTACATCATATTCTTTGCAGGATGGTCCTGTCAACCATCTAAATCCCAACATCCTCACGAATCTTAATATGTTCAACATAATTTAGGCAATTTACACGTGAAAAACCACAACTGCAGTTCAGATTGCTGGCCAAATATTCGTACATATTTCACAACCAATGCTTTTGCTGATCTCAAGAAAAGTGAATGATGTACTACGCTCTCATAAAATAGGAAAAATCAGCACAACATCCGTCTAGTTTCATNATAATACTGGAATATTGATGTTATCTTAATGCAACAATCAATTTATCTTATTATTCACATAATTTACATCTTGGAAAAGGAGACAAATCTAGAGGAAAAAAAACAAGCATTCAAAAGTTAAAACAATAATATTCCGGTAACATGTGAGACTAGGGTAATTTACTCTTTTATATTCCAGTTAGGAAATCTATAGACTGCAAGCTTGCTCCCATGTTGTGATAACCAATTTTTGAGAAAACGGAGAAAATTTTTTGCGACTTAAATTATAACTCAATTTTTTCACACATCGGATTTCAATCAAAACGATTTTATAAAATTCTATAAGAAAAATCGATCACTTCCATATAAAACATCATAAGTTAATTATGAATAGATTGAGAGAATTAAAAATTTGAAGTTATAAGTTCNTCACTTCCATATAAAACATCATAAGTTAATTATGAATAGATTGAGAGAAATAAAAATTTGAAGTTATAAGTTCAATTAAACAAATTAAAACTTAATTAACCCTCCCCAATCTCGCATTAATGTTCCCCACCGACTTACCAAACGTTAAATGCGTCGAATAGGGTAAATCTCTTTCCCTGCTCCTGAATTCCCTCTGCCCCTCTCGGTTTCACTCATTCACCCTCCCTCCCTGTTCGATCGAGCCCTGCAAAAGCTCCTGTGAGGAGTTTCGATAGCAACTCAACCCTCAGACAAGAGCAGAGGCGACGAGCGGCCACCTGAGCATTGCACCTCTTCCCTATCTCCCATTTCCTTCCCTTCCCGCAAGCTTCTGCACGACTCTGTACTGTAGCAGAGTCGCGATCAACAATTGGGCGCAATCTGCATTTTAAGGCTCCAGGGTAATTTTGGTGAGTACGAAACCCTACTTCATACTATTTGAGAGTTTCATTTTCTTTCTCTTGCTTCTACTTTGAGTTTTGTCTCGCTTTTTGTGTCTTTCTCCTTTTCGGTAACTATCAAAGAAAATGATCTTGTGCTGAAAATGTAGAATGTGGTTTGCAAGCTTAGTAAGGTATTCTGACATGAATTCAATGTAGGAGTTTGAGACGATCAAAAGAAGGAAGAAGAAGAGTTGGCTGCTTTGGAGAAGAGATGGTTGCCGAGAAGGCTATTTAAGGTATGTTTAGCAAATCATTCATATTTTTTTGATTAAATTAACTTTTTTAGCCAAAATATCTTTAAATCTGAAGTTAATTGTGGATTCTAGATAGTTTATCGGGGCGGCAGGTTAGAGGTNTTGATTAAATTAACTTTTTTAGCCAAAATATCTTTAAATCTGAAGTTAATTGTGGATTCTAGATAGTTTATCTGGGCGGCAGGTTAGAGGCNAAATTATAGTTCTTTGCGGTTGGAGTAAAACGCACTGCAACTCCAACCTAACCACTTATTAAATTCAACTTCGGAAGTCATCCCCATAATTCATTCAAACAGACGAGCAGATTATGAATCAATTCTAGCTTAAAGGGACCTTTCCCCATGCTCTAGACTTGAAAATGATTGAAAAACCAGGTATAACACGTGGTTGGACAGGCAGACTCACAAGCCCACCAACCTTATCAAAATACTGAAGGGATGGTCGGGCCCCTGTCAAGGACATATACTTAAGAAAAAGATACAAGAATAAAAAAAGAATCGTCAACCTTTTTAATATGGAACATATAAGCAGAACTTCTCCAATCTTGACACTAAGATGTGCAACCTTTAGATTTCATAATATTGGAATATTGATGTTATCTTAATGCAACAATCAATTCATCTTATTATTCACAGAATTTACATCTTGGAAAAGGAGACAAATCTAGAGGAAAAAAAAAAAACAAGCATTCAAAAGTTAAAACAATAGTATTCCAGTAACATGTGAGACTAGGGTAATTTACTCTTTTATATTCCAGTTAGGAAATTTACAGACTGCAAGCTTGCTCCCATGTTGTGATAACCAATTTTTGAGAAAACGGAGAAAATTTTTCGCGACTTAAATTATAACTCAAATTTTGCACACATCGGATTTCAATCGAAACAATTTTATAAAATTCTACAAGAAAAATCAATTACTTCCATATAAAACATCATAAGTTAATTATGAATAGATTGAGAGAAATAAAAATTTGAAGTTATAAGTTTAATTAAACAAATTAAACCTTAATTAACCCTCCCCAATCTCGCATTAATGTTCCCCACCGACTTACCAAACGTTAAATGCGTCAAATAGGGTAAATCACTTTCCCTGCTCTTGAATTCCCTCTGCCCCTCTCGGTTTCACTCATTCACGCTCCCTCCCTGTTTGATTGAGCCCTGCAAAAGCTCCTGTGAGGAGTTTCGATAGCATCTCAACCCGCAGACAAGAGCAGAGGAGACGTGCGGCCACCTAAGCATTGCACCTATTCCCTATCTCCCATTTCCTTCCCTTCCCGCAAGCTTCTACACGACTCTGTACTGTAGCAGAGTCGCGATCAACAATTGGGCGCAATTTGCATTTTAGGGCTCCGGGGTAATTTTGGTGAATACGAAACCCTATTTCATACTATTTGAGAGTTTCATTTTCTTTCTCTTGCTTCTATTTTGAGTTTTGTCTCATTTTTCGTGTCTTTCTCCTTTTCGGTAACTGTCGAAGGAAATGATCTTGTGCTGAAAGTGTAGAATGTGATTTGCAAGCTTAGTAAGGTATTCTGACATGAATTCAATGTAGGAGTTTGAGAAGATCAGAAGAAGGAAGAAGAATTGGCTGCTTTGGAGAAAAGCTGGTCGTCGAGAAGGCTGTTTAAGGTATGTTTAGCAAATCATTCATATTTTTTTTATTAAATTAACTTTTTTAGCCAAAATATCTTTAAATCTGAAGTTAATTGTGGATTCTAGAAAGTTTATCGGGGCGGCAGGTTAGAGGAGAGTGTAGACATTCACTGTAAAGCGACACTATAACTTTCAGGTAAATTAATCCTTAGTTAAGAATATTAGTTTGATTAACATAAATTACTTGAGTCTTAAATTTCAATATTCTATCTTATAGGTTCGTAATCTCAACGTAAGAGTCACCACAACCTCCAACAACCTATCGAAGATTAAGATTTTAGCGTGACAACTGAGATGACTACTTGTATTTCTAAATTTTAATAATCTTCTTAGTTTGGATTATATGTTTGACTTCATGTATTCCTTAGTTATGCCTAATGTTTGACTTGAGTCTTGGTTCATTTATAAATTATAAGTAAGAGATACATGAGATAAATATATGAATAATATGAAAGTTATGCCTAATGAATAGCTGCACAGCAGAATAAGTATGCATGTTAGTAGATGCATAAAAATGTCTTAGAATAATATATGTTGTGCAAAATAAAATAATTTATAAATGAATGTTTGTATGTGCATGTTCAGAGGAAGATTTCACCCCCTAATGGTAACAACAGAAGACTTTAGTGCACCAGTGCCACCCCGGACAATTTTGATGGTTAGTTCACTAACAACCATGCTGACAGAATAATATCGGTCAAGGACGAGTAGAGCAGAGCTTATCTCTCCAGACAATTATAATATTTATATTACTAACTGCTAAACCAATATGATAATATCGGGTAAGGGTCTTTCCACCCTAGACAATTGTGATATGTAAATCACTAACCGTTGTGCCAACGGGAGCCGACATGACAATATCAACCAAGGGTGTGTTAAGTTTGTTAACGCTGATCCTCACAGAGATAAATATGTATGTAAAGTTTAAAGAAAAAATAAATTTAAAGTAAATGCTTATAGAAGATTGAGTATGTTCATTTAGATAAGATAATTGATGCATGCATTGACACATATCATATTACTAATAAATATATATATTAGTGCTTAAAAAATATAAAAAACCAGCATATTATAAGATTTATTATAGACTTGCTTGCATATTGAATTTTTTTCATTAGATTACTATAGTTTAGAAGTGTGATTATCCCTGAACTATCTTTAGATAACTCATTATGTTGTTTTAATATTATTTTTAAGTTTTAAATATTTGAACAAGATGAATAAAAGAGAAACAAATGTGTATAGAAGATGATAACAAACGAAAATGTATAAATTTCCACTTGTTAATTTTAATTATTTTTTTTATTTGTTATTTCATGTATTATTTAAATAGTAAATTGTTAGTATTAAAATTAGAATAACAAAGAATTGAATTCCACCGTCCGACCGTCCATTCTCGTCTTGGTTAACTCTAAGCCCCGAGTTAGGTCGTAACAGAGTGTTATCAGAGCAAAGTTTTAGATCAAAATGGAGGTTTAGATTAAATAACATGAATCTTAATGAAAGAGCCAATAGGATAATATGATTAAGTTATTAAGTTAAAAATAATATAAATTAAAATTTTTAATTGAGTTTAATTAAATTAAATGATTGTTATTTTAGAACGATGGATGATCTAGAAGAAGAGGTTAGAGATGAGAATATAGAATTTGTTATATCCCAGTATGTCATAGTCAATACTAGTGTTTTCTCTGATGTGATGAATGTTATGATTCGGTTGATTAAGAATTCTCAATCTCAAGCTGGTATCAGTGGAAGAACACGAATGGATAAATAATTATAATTTTTTTAAGAAATGAGACCAACTTTGTTTTATGGATCCACCAGAGAGAAGCATTGCCCTTGTCAATTTTGCTTCTGAGGGAGAAGCTGAGAGAAGGTGGCTAGGACAGATGCATGAGAAGTTTGGAGATAGAACCAACCACTTGGTATAGTGGGACGGGATTGTAAAAACCTTCAGAGATTGGTTTGTACCACTGTCAGCTAGAAGACAGATGCAAGATAAATTGATTAGGTTGGTGCAAGAAGATCAATTGGTTATTTAATACGAAGCGGATTTTAGTATCTTATTGAGATATGCACCCCAACTATTCTAAATACAGAGGAGACACGCTACATATTTTTTTCTGAACTGAAAGATTTAATCAGGCAGCCACTAATGCCAGTTAAGATTGAAGGCTATTCAGTATTAGTGGAGCATACTCTAAAGCGTAGAGACATGCATGGGAGGAAGAGTTCATAAAAAGTGGCACCAACAGTTCATTTAGGAGAAGGAGAGTCTAGTGGGAAGAAGATGAAGTCCTGCACTAGTGTAGTTGTTAGCCAGGCTGGCAGTAGCACTATACAGCCTTGTGTTAAGTGTGGGAAGTAGTGTCGCGATGAATGTTTACTTGGGTTGAGTGTGTGTTACTTATGCAGACGACCTGAACATCAGAGGAGAAATTGCCTTAATGCTGTGCAGAAATCCACATTAGATTTTCATGCAGGAAGGGATCTAGCTCAGAGGAATTTTCAGGAATGATTTGTTTCTAGAAGTGACCAACAGAGTATAAAAAAAGCTGATACTGTGGCTCGTAAGGAGCAACCAAGACTAAATGTTTGCCCAAGAGTTTATTCTTTAACTCCTCAAGAATCAAAAGAGTCTATTGCCAGTGATGTTCATACATAGTTTGATAGATGATTTGTCTTTTGAGTATTATGTTGGATTTATCAGAT
The DNA here is from genome assembly GCA_002079205.1 of Phalaenopsis hybrid cultivar. Classification (NCBI taxonomy): domain Eukaryota; kingdom Viridiplantae; phylum Streptophyta; class Magnoliopsida; order Asparagales; family Orchidaceae; genus Phalaenopsis; species Phalaenopsis hybrid cultivar. The sequence continues at coordinate 457,802 of JXCR01143097.1, read as the reverse complement.
GTATAGTTTATTACATATGTTTTAGTTACTACTTCACAAGAAACAAATTTTTGTATTCACTTTTGTTTCATCTTCGTAGTTGATTTGAAGTTCATGAGTTTTAAGTACAAAATTTTATAAGTAGGGGAGATTGTAATAACCAATTTTTGAGAAAATGGAAAATATTTTTGGCGACTTAAATTGTACCTAAATTTTTGCACCCTTCAGATTTCAATCGAAACAATTTTACAAAATGTTACACAAAAAATCAATTAGTTACATATAAAACATCATAATTTCATTATGAATAGATTGAGAGAAACAAAAAATTAAAATTATAAATTTAATTAAACAAATTAAACCTTAATTAACTTTCCTAATCACACATTACTATACCCCACCGACATACCGGACGTTAAATACGTCGAATAGGGTAAAGTTCTCAACATTTCTTTCCCTGCTTCTGAATTCCCTCTGCCCCTCTTTGTTTCACTTGTTCACCATCCTGCCCTGTTCGATCGAGCTCGACAAAAGCTCCTGTGAGGAGCTGCGATCACAGCTCATTCCGCAAATGAGAGCAGAGGCGACGAACGGTCACCTAAGCAATGCACCTCTTCCCCATCTCTCGTTTCCTTCCCTTCTCGTAAGCTTCTGATCGACTCTGCACTGTAGCTGGGTCACGATTGACAACTGGGCAGCCCATAAAGTGCCGCAATCAGGGGCTCTGAGGTATTTTTGGTAAGTACGGAACACTATTTCATACTATTTGAAGTTTCATATTCTTTCTCTTGCTTCTATTTTGAGTTTTGTCTGGTTTTTCATGCCTTTTTTCCTTTACAGTAACTGTTAAAGGCATCGAACTTGTACTAATAGTGTCGAATGTGAATTGCGAGCTCAGTAAGGTATTTTAACACGAATTCAACGAAGGAAAAAAGTGTTTGAGAAGCTAAGAAGAAGGGAGAAGAAAAATTGGCTAATATTAGAAGAGTTATTTGCCGAAAAGGGTGTTTAAGGTATATTTTAGCAAATCATTTATATTTTTTTTGTTAAATTATTTTTTTTGGCCAATATCTTTAAATCTGAAGTTAATTGTAGATTCTAGGTTGTCTATCGGGGCGGCAGGTTCGAGACGAGTGTGGACATTCATTGTCAAGCGACGTTGTAATTTTCGGGTAAATTAATCATAAGTTAAAAATATTAATTTGATTAAGAGAAATTACTTGAGCATTAAAGTTGAATATTATGTCTTAAAGATTATTAATCTCAACGTAAAAGTTACCGCAACATCCAACTAATTATCGAAAATTAAGAGTTTAACATGACAACTGAGGTAGTAATTGCATTTCTAAATTCAAGTAATTTTTTTTATTTCAAATTATATGTTTGACTTTATGTATGCCTTAGTTTAATCACAGTCTTCTTATTATTAGATAGGAAAGACATGCATGATAAGCATAATAGGAAAAAATGTGTATGCATGAAAGATATGTATGAGATGAATGATATTTAGATAGATATTATATGTAAAATAGGCATGTAAGAAAAATATTCATGATATAAGTAAGAGATATGCATGAAATATATATAAGTAAAATCTATGCATGAAATAGATATATAAATAATATGAAAGTTATGTTTGATAAATAGTTGCACAACAGAATAAGTATGCATGTTGGTAGATGCATAAAAATGTCTCAAAATAATATATGTTATACAAAATGAAATAGTTTATATATGAATGCTTGGATGTGTATATTCAGAGGAGGATTTCAACCCCTGATGGTACAGGCAGGGGACGCTAGTGGACCCGCGCACGTGGTTTTCTACCACCCCAGACAATTGTGATTGTTAGTTCACTAACCATTGTATCGATGAGATAATATCGGTCAGAGATGAGTAAACCAGAGCTTACCTCATTAGACAAATGTAATTTTTTACATTACTAATTGTTCTGCCGATGGGATAATATCGGCCAGGGGCAGATAAGGATCTTTTCACCCAAACAATTACGATGTGTAAATCGTTAACCGATGCGCCGACAGGAGTCGATGTGACAATATCGACCAAGGGTGTGTTAGGCTTGCTGACGGTGATCCTCACAGATAAATGTGTATGTAAAGTATAAAATAAAGTTAAAGTAAATGCTTATAGAAGATTGAGTATGTTCATTTAGAAAAGATGATTAATGCATGCATTAGCATATATCAGATTGTTTATTAATATATATATTAGATTGCTTATAAAATATGAAAGACAAGCAAATTATAAAATTTCTTATAGACTCGCATGCATCTTAAATTCTTCTCATTGAATTACTATATTTTAGAAGTATGATTACTTTTAGGTTATCTTTAGATAACTCGTTACATTATTTTAATATTATTGTTAGAGTTTATATATTTAAACAAGACGAATAGAAGTTGAGCAAATGTGTAATACAAGACGAGAACAACAAACGAAAACGTACAAATTTTCACTTGTTAATTTTAATTGCTTTCTTTAGTGGCTCTTTCATTTATTATTTAAATATTAAATTTTTAGTAATAAAATTAGAATAACAAACAATTGATTTCTATCATTCGACCGTCCGTTCCCGTTTTGGTTAACTCCAAGTCCCGGGCCAGGTCATGACACATGTTTTCTCATAAACCTCAATCATTGCATAAGCATATTCTTATATGGATTGAAGCAATTTTGTAGTAATAGTTTTATAATTGCTCAAGTGCAACGGACTTAAAATGATTTTGTTGGCTTCATGATCTAAATGGTTCATTCATTATAAAAGTTTTGTATGGTAAATAATGCAGGAGTTCAAAATGATAATGCTACACATTGTTCCATTTAAATCTTTAATCAAGCTTACTGTTGTTCTCATATACCCTTCGGAATATTTCAAGCTATTTCCAGCCTNTTTCCAGCTCAAAGATGCATTTCATAAAGTAATTCATTTAATTTAAATGACGTTGTTTGAAAGACTTTTAAAAGTAGATGGGCCAGTTTAGTGGACTTTTATAAACGATTGCTCTGATCCTGAAATTTGAATTCAGGATAAACTGTTTCCTATTTTCAGAAACAGGTGAAGCGATTATTTTCTAGTTTCCCAACCTCATATGCCTATTAATGACAGACCAACTGGAGAGCAATCCAACATATGAAATGAAGGGTTGAGTGGTTAATAGTTGATCATTTGAAGATTATTAAAGTGATTTCCTCTTCAAATTTTAGACTAATCTCTCTTTCGATCTTTTTAGTTTTATAGTCATTTTCAAATGTATATTTGTAATACTATAGAAGAGAGAATGTGTTTTGTTGTAAGATATTTACCATAAACGCCACCAAAGCCAAGAATTATTTTCAGAAGGTAATCAACTATAACTTTTACTGGATATTCTGAGCCCATAAGGATAGGAGTTTGTACTTCTACTTGCCATGTGCGAAGTAGAGAGGGGCAGGTTTATAGGCTACTCCTTTATTAAGGAAAAGCGTTCTCGTCATAAAGACAGATTGGAGTGGAAACAAAGCTAGGTAGCTTAGGTGTAGATTGGTCTAAATATTATATTATACATTTCTCTAAAATTAGATTAACTTTCTTTTAGTATTTACTTGCTTGAATAGATTTTTTTCATTTTAATGTGTTGATTGGCAATTAATCTCATTTATGCTCTTGCATTGGGTTTGATTGCACTTACAGTTTTAAACAGTTGATTACAATTTCATGTGCTAATACAGCTCAATGGAATATCATTAATAAGCTTCCAAATCGATCACTCATAAGTTAGTATTGTATATATATTTTATAATTATACTTAGGTTGTATTTTCTCTTGTATATATTGTGCATGAGTTTGAACTGAATGGTTCAAAAAGAAAAAAAAAACAATTGAGTGCGAATTTACATCACACATCCAAGCATGCAAAAAATTAAAACAAGGAAATCTATGTAATCATGCCTTTTGATGCATACATTACAGCAGTAGCATAATGAAAGAAATAGAAGTAGCTGAAAGTAAAATCTGAACCTTAAATCATCCCTAGCATATATAAGAGAGCCGTGTTTAAATGAATATAGTTGGCACTACAGTTGTATGTTCAAAATTGCTATAAATAAATAAAAAAAATTTTGCATAGCCAAAATATTGTCAAGTTCCTATATTAAGAAATAATTACTATTCAAACACACATTTACTAGCAAAATTTGCAAGAGCTGTTGACTCAGAAACAACAATCAGTTATCAAGACAATAAAAAGAAACTTACACAGTCAAGCCAACGGGAAAAGGTAGCTCTGGAAACTACACCACGACTACCGGTATTTTGAAGAGAACTAGCAACCTTAGAATAAGTGAACTTTTCTAGTGCACCTGGCTGATTAAAGTTATCGAGGTCAGAAGCAGACGATGAAGGTGAGTCATCTGTACAGAATATCAAAACAACAATGTCAAGTAAAGGTCTCATAATCACGTCACAGCAAATAAAATCAATAAACGAACAAGGTGAGAAAGAACTTGAGAAAAAATACATTTGTACGGTCAATACTTTAGAACAATTGCCATGCACAAAAAATGCAAGGAAAAAAAAAAGCTACTGCATCCGGTCAAGCAGATTAGTCAAATTCTGTCTACTTTCATGGTAAGTTGTAACACTTAATTGGCGTCTGGGAGGGAGGGAGAACTGTAATGAAGTAGTCAAAAGAAATGCTTTTCATGGCATAAATTAGAGCAAACAAAAATTCCAAACATTCCTATAAACCAGAAATCAAAGCCATCAAAAGTGCACTTTTGAAACCACCACTATGTCATGAATGCACACGTGTAATGCAGCACAACAATGTGTGTGCATTATCATGTTCTATGCTTTAGCACATGGATTATAGGTTAAGTTTGTGACTCATGAGCCTATCACATGTAACGTGTTTCATCTCAAAACTTGTTATAGGGAAGGCTCATAAGATTCACACAAAGAGGATTAAGATATTACGGTCATAATTTGCATGCATTGTGACTCTTCTTCTAATGTCTCATGCAACACTTATGCGAGATGCAAAATTTACCTCAACTTACCATAGATCCATATGAATAATAGGGGACGTGGGGAAAAAGCTTTTGATCACATAAAGTGCACGAGGTTATTTTGATGAAAACAAATACATGTTTGGAGATTTGAATGATCCTTTAAGTAATTTGAGGATTAGCCTGTTGTTCGAATTAAAGAATTCTGTGGATGCTTTTGAACTTTGTCTGGAACTCAAGATGATCAAGTCAAACCCATTGAAAGCCTAAAGAATCTCCGAAGTTATTAAGTTTGAAATTATATCGAATGCAATCAAAATTTATCTTTAATTCAATTATATGATTTAGTATATGTTATGAACTTTCGCAAAAAATTTGGAGTAAATTTCATCAACATANTCCGAAGTTATTAAGTTTGAAATTATATCGAATGCAATCAAAATTTATCTTTAATTCAATTATATGATTTAGGATATGTAATGAACTTTCGCAAAAAAATTGGAGTAAATTTCATCAACATATTTTATAATTGTTGGGAATAATTTTTTTATATCTTAAATTTTTATTAAATATATATACTAATTTTATAACTATAAATTTCACTGACATTTTTAATATCATTAAATTCACCTGATTTCATACATATAAAATCATACAGTATTTATATTCTTTCTATTTAAACTAGTTAAGAATGATATTAGTTAATTCCGAAATATATATTTTAATTATATTAAAGTTTTTCTTCTGTTGGGTACAGACTTTATGTTAATATTGTAAAAATGCTTTCTAACTCATACGGAAACTGCCTCGCGTTTGCATTAATGCACGTACATTTTGTTTAATTCAAAATATTTTGTTGCAAACCATCGTTTTATTTTTTTCAAACAAAGCGGGCAGCACTAATACAATATTTTTGCTTTTACTATTTTTCCTTCTTTAGCTAAATACTTTTCAATCATCCTTACTTCGCATAGCCAGCATAGAAGATGTAACCCAATGAAACTTGGATTATGAATGATGAAAATTAGATTTAAATAAGTTGTTCTCACAAAAATTAAATTCCTCGGAGGTTATAACTGAGTTAAATTTGGCAAATTATGAGCATTCTCATTGCAAGTTACCCCAACCAACATTGGAAGCACAAAAGAATAAAAAATAAAAAATAAAAAAACCTCTCTCATAAATACATGTCTAGATATTCCATGTTTCCATGAACAAAAGTATAACCCAGTGTTATCAAAGTACAAAGAAGAATGCAATGTCCAAGGCTTTATTTTAGCTTCAAAGCACAAAGTAGTGCTTTATTAACTAAAACACTAATAGACTATATAAAACTATCAATGTATAAATACCTTCACTAACAATTATACAATATAAAAAAAGTTGATGCAATACCTAACTTGAAGGCAAACATTAATGGTGAACCGACAAATTAAAATCTCGAACAATTTCTAATAGTTTGTTGTAATAATTAAAAAATTAAAATTACAAAGAAATTCTTATAACTTTAAATAAAATATAAATTTTAAAGCATAAATAAACTAATAAAATCTCACATTTCATAAAACAAGCTAAATTACTTTAGTAGAGCTTTATACTTTCTCACTTAACTAAGAATAGAAACAATTGTTTTGCTTTAGTACTTCAAAGCACGATTAAACGAAGCTAAGCGGGTATCACATGTTTTGCTTTTCTTTGCACATGAATTGGGCTTTTAAAAACATTGGTATAACCTTTTACATCATAAGAGAAGAAAATTGCTACAAAATAATCTTTTTAGTGTTCGGTAAAATCAAACCACGCTTCACATAAACAGGCAAAGCTCAGCCAAAAATTTCATGCTTCGCCTGGTAAGAATAAAAAAAAAATTTATTGAGGACTAAAAGAAAGGAGCCAAAAGATTTAAATTAGGCAAGTTCATTGAGCCAAGCTATCAGCTGGCAATCTCACATAAAAATAAAAAAAACAGGAAAATTAGGACAATTAACAAATAAAAAACAAATGACATTGCGCAAGACCAGTGATCAGCGGAAAAAAAAAAAAATGTCAAGAAGAAAAAAACTTTATTCTGCTAACCTTGTAAAAATGTCTGCACGGTTGCTTGCAGTTCATGGTAGTCCTTAGATACAACATAACACTTGAAAAATGCAGCCTTGAAATAAGCCACTTCCATACATTTATATGCCAATGCAGCAAAAGCCATGTCCTTCTTTTTTTCATATTCACGTGCACAAAACCTATAAAAATGAAAGCAATCAACCCCTAAAGAATAACATGGAGAAGGGATGGAATTCATTAATTTATGTTTTGAGAATTATTAATGCTTCATGATAGAAAATGAATTAAATTGCAAGAAAACTAAAATTAGGCAGTAAGAGAAGAAGCTCATCTTAGGCTTCATTGTGAATGAGTTCGTGCAAGAAAGCAAGAGTGGTGCAGTTATATCCCACTGCACCTTCAAATGAGGCATTAAAACATTCATCATACTACCATTTGACCCTGAAAACCTCTCATAACTCCACACAAACATGCTCTGGAAACCAAAAGGGGGGGGTTTGAGCTTGGTAAGGAAAGGGCAAAGGAGAGAATTGAGGAGTTTGGATTGGCAACATGAAACATAATTTCAGTCCATACTTCACGTTTTCAACCACAAATTTTGAAAAAAAGATAAAAGAAACTTTATCACCCACAGTCTGAAAAAAAAACAAAAATATTAAGGCAGAACTGCAAAAACATGTGTTTGCNAAGCAAGAGTGGTGCAGTTATATCCCACTGCATCTTCAAATGAGGCATTAAAACATTCATCATACTACCATTGGACCCTGAAAACCTCTCTCAACTCCACACAAACATGCTCTGGAAACCAAAAGAGGGGTTTTGACCTTGGTAAGGAGAGGGCAAAGGAGAGAATTGAGGAGTTTGGATTGGCAACATGAAACATAATTTCAGTCCATGCTTCACGTTTTCAACCACAAATTTTGAAAAAGATAAAAGAAACTTTATCACCCACAGTCTGATAAAAAAAAACAAAAATATTAAGGCAGAACTGCAAAAACATGCGTTTGCAAGGGCATGCTTGTAAGAAGGATGAAGTATCTCCATTCTTCAAAATAGAAAAAAAAAGAAGCAATAAACTGAGGTGCTGCAATGTTGTGTTGATAATGAGAAGCTACTAGGTGAAACAGGAAAGAACAAGAGGCAAGAAAGAATGCAGCATTCAGCTCTAAGAATATCATATCCAACAGAATGATATAAGCTTGAGAAGTACGTCAAATTTTGTGAAACCAATTAATATTCTAGTAAAATTGATCACGGTGGATCATTTTGAATTGCATAGATTATTAACCAGTTCTATCAGTGCATCCCAACTCTTTAATTAAGATCCTTCACAAATTTACATCCCATTATTGAAACAAAGAGCCCAAAACATGGCGAAAATAGTGCCGCCTTACCAGGAATTAAAAAAAAAATCAAAATATTAGGGCCCTAAGTTGATCTAGATACGTGAAACTTCTGGAAGATGTTAGGCTCGTTTAACTATTAAATTTTCATCAAACCTACATTATGCATCTATTTTGCATTAAGTTATTAATGTGATATCTAAAAATCCTTTATGGATTATATTGTATTCAAGTGATTTTAGGCCGACTTTCATCTAGTATATTGAATTTTACATAACAATACTTAAAGAGTTCACCCTTTAAGTTCACCCTCTTATGACGACTTTATAATTTAGCTCAATGTTCCTTATAGGCACAACTTCCATGATTAATTATCCTCTCAATCAGTAGAGAGAATAAACATCTCAAAATATTATAATTTAGCTCAAATCAGTAGAGAGAATAATTATCCTCTCAATCCTCTCAAAATATTATAATTTAGCTCAAGGTTCCTTAAGGTTATCCTATAGGCTCAACAATACATTACTCATAAGTAGCAATAAACAGAATGGGAAAAATAAAGATTTATCAATATTAGCCTAAAGTGCATTATAGAGAAATGTTTATAACCGCGATAAACATCATGATTATCCTCTCAAAGTTGGAATTGAATCTACTTGTTTTTTTACCCAAATTAACCAAAAATTCATTATCAACAATCATAGATTGATTCTTCTAAGGGGACCTCATAGATCTAAAGAGAAGTTTAATGAAAGCGATACTCTTAAACTAATAGTGACTAACATAACACGTTGGGAAATATTCAGGCTTATGTTGAGATTGTAATATGATATCAACATGATAATTAGGTTAATCATCCGGTCAAGAGATGCAAGCTACATTCTTACTCGGGTGAGATTTTTGACAGTGAACATATGAATGCACTTGGCATGGCATTATATTATTGTAAGCTTTGATCAACTTTAAATTGATCATCTATGACAAGTTGATAAGTAGGATGGATGGATAAATGCTTTAAACTTACGAGTGTTTAGATAACGCGATGGGAAGGAAAGAACACTAAGTGGGCTAAAATAAAGAAGGAAATGCAAAAAAAATACCTGCCACCCAACTATCACCAGGATACGACTCCACAACTTGCAGCAGCGTGACCTATCGTTCGGGGAGTTCATGACACAATTCAATCATCTATAAATGAAGTGCGACCTGGTCAAGCAAAAAGAGCACACAATCGCTCGCTATCTCGGAGGTTTAAAACCCGTCATTAGCAACATTGTATAACTTCAACCATACTGGAAATTGAACGATGTCCAGACTCTTGCATTAAAAATGGAACGACAACAGAAGTAAGCCAAGTTTTCAAACTCCTTCCGACAGCATAAGAGGTTCAAACCATCATCTCAAATCACATTCACCCCTAAAACCACGACGGAAGCTGGCAAATCACTACCATGAAACACAAAAACCACCCCAAGTGGCACGAAACCCGAAAGTGAGTTTCTTCAGTATAGTTCCTGCATGAAAAATATTTTCGGTGCTACAGCTACGACCAAATTGTTGCCAATTGCCCCACCACATGCGTAGTCTCTTTTACTGAAGAAGGCGTCGTCGAAAAGTCGAAAAAGTAGAGAAAGCCGAATCCGACGATGGTTTAGAAGAAGCACTTCCCCACCCTAGTGATAAAGTCAAACTATTAGTTATACGAAGGGTCCTTCATTAAGAAACCGACAGAGATCAATCCTAACTATGACACAACATATTTTGCACCACATGTGCCGTCAAGAGAAAAAATTTGCAGTCTAATCGTCAATGATGTTGTATCCACCCTAATGGTCAAAAAGCTAAATTTAGCCACCAAAACACCCACGATCCTACTCTCACCTGGCTCAAAAAAGGGAACGAGATTCACGACGATGAACAATGCTTAGTCGAATTCTCCAATGACATTCAACTACAATAGCAAGTTTGGTGCAATGTTGTCCCAATGGACGCATGCCACATTCTTCTAGGACGAGCATGGCAATTCGACAGAAAAACAAAGCACGACAACTTCAAAAACACCTACACATTCAAGATGAATGGAAAACACATCATTTTATTGGCTATAAAAGATGTGAGACCCACGATCGACACCAAAGAAGCATTAAGATCACGGGTCACCTTCTGGCAATCTAACCGCAATGCGTCGATGACACTAGCTCTGGTACTCCTAGAAGGTACCTACACGGATATTATATACCCACAACTCCAACCACTCCTATACTTCCAAGACATTATGGTTGATGATCTCCTAGACAGATTACCCCCACTACAGAACATCCAACATGTCATCAACCTCATACCAGGGTCGATTCTACCAAATAGGCATGCCTATCGATTACGGCCCGCAAAGTACGAGGAACTCCAACGTCAGGTGCAATATCTTATGAAGAGAGGATTAGTACGCGAAATCACCGTCCACGTGTTGTCCCCGCCCTCATCATACCCAAGAAAGATGGCTCATGCCAGATATGCATTGACAGTCGTGTCATCAATAAAATTACAATCAAATATCGCTTTCCCATTCCACGTCTCGACGATCTCTTGGATTAATTGTACAAAGCCACAGTCTTCTCCAAAATTGACCTACGGAGTGATTATCATCAGATTAGAATGCGAACAAGAGATGAGTGGAAGACCTCCTTCAAGACACGAGACGACCTTTATGAATGGACAGTCATACTTTTCGGCTAATCCAACGCACTCAACCCCTTCATGTGCCTAATGAATCAAGCCTTTCGAGCTCACATTGGAAGAATCGTGGTGGTCTACGTCAATAATATTTGGGTTTATGGTAAACCCAAAGAGAACCATCTGCAGCACCTTCGGGCGGTATTCAAGGTCTTACGATCTGAATAACTATACGCCCACCTCAAGAAAGGCTACATTGTGTCTGACACAGAGATACAAATAGATCCCACAAAACTTGAGACAATCGTAAGATGGACCGTGCGGCAATCTTTTATCGAACTTTGATAATTTTTTGGGACTAGAATCCTTCTAACAGAGATTTGTTCTCAACTTCAACACTATCACCGCCCCCCTCACAGAGCTGTTGAACCCGAAAGAATTCATATGAACGGTCAAAACCCAATCCAGCTTTGAAATATTGAAGAAAAAAGTCACTCAAGCCCCAGTTCTTGCCTTACTTGATTTCAACCAACCATTCGAGGTTGAGTGAGACATTTCCAGCATAGGTATTGGCACTTTACTAAGTCAAGTCACCCTATAGTCTATTTTAAAACTAAATGAAAATCGATAAAAATATTCCACCGACAAGAATTATATGTCATTGTTAGAGCTTCAGAACACTGAAGTCATTACCTACTCACCAAGAACCCTTTTCATGAATCATGAAACTCTAAAATTTCTAAACAGTCAAAATAAACTCAAAGGGCACCACGCTACTTGGGTAGAATTTTTAACATCCTTCCATTTCATATTCAAGCACAAAGCAGGAAACCAGAAGAGCATTGTCGACGCTCTGAGCCTTCATCATCTTCTGATCATTTCCTTGCAAGCACATGTTGAGGCTTTGAAGTTATAAATGACTTATATGAGGCCGATGAAGACTTCCAAGAAATCTGGGAGCAGTGTTGGGAGAAACCTCACAGGCAGTTCAACTAAACAAACGACTACTTGTTCCGCCACAACAAATTGTGCATTCCACACTGCTCATTACGCAAAGCTATCATCCAAGAGAAACATAATAGCAGATTAGCCGACCATTTTGACAGAGAAAAAACTCTCGTACTCATCACAGAATATTTTTTTGGGCTCTGATTAACACGAGACATAAAGTGATGCGTCCGACAATGTAAGATTTCTCATATTGTGAAGACAAGCAGCTAAAATATTGGAATATACACACCTCTACCAGTCCCTGAAGCACCTCGGGTCGATGTCAGCATGGATTTTATCATAGGACTACCACACATACAAAGAAATAAGGATTCTATCATGATAGTAAACTAGTTTTCCAAGATGACGCACTTCATCCTCTGCCACCAAATGTTAGATACATCTCATATATGTTGATTTGTACTTCCGCGAAATCGTTCGGCTTCACAACATTCCAAGGCCATTACTTCCGATCGATTAAATTCTTGAACCACATTTTGGCGAACCCTCTAGAGCAAATTAGGTACTAAACTACAATTTAGCTCTGCAACACATCCTCAAACAGATGGGAAAACCAAAGTAATTAATAAAAGTCTTGGGAATCTTCTTCATTGCTTCGTTGGGAAAAATATCAAATAATGAGATCTCATTCGTGTTCAAGCCGAATTTGCTTATAATAGATCAACAAGCAAGATCACAGGACACACACCATTCGACATCGTGTACGACCGCAAACTGATCATGCCTCTTGAATTGGTTCCACTTCTTCCCCCAGTAGATATCAACGAGAATGCTACAAAACATACTTACTAAATTCAACAACTCCACAAGAAAGTTGGGGAAACAATCTCTAAACAAAGCCATAACAATCAAGCACAGGCTAACAAATCCAGAGAATAAGTAACATTTAAAGAAGGAGACTTCATGTGGATTTGCCCTAAGAAAGAACGATTTCCTATAGGTTTTTACAGCAAACTCAAGCCCAGTGCCGATGAACCTTTCTGCATTTTAAAAAACTTGAACGCTAACGCATAGAAAATTGACCTATCAGGCAACTCCAAAATTTCAGCCACATTCAATGTTGCAATTAAATATTAGCAGTATTTTAAAGTGATGTTAAAGATTTAAGTGTTACACAAATAAATTTAAAAAGTAAGAGTTAGATGTCTATAGACATTCGATTTGTGTAGTATGTGTGCAAATTCTCCTAAACATTATCCATTAGAAGCTGTATTTCACTTGTGAAGAAAGCAAGCTCAAATATATGTTTAAGTATGACAAGGTCAATAATGATAGGGACAAACATGAGCTTCAAAGTGAGGCAAACATGAGTTACAACGAATACCAAGATTTTCTAAAACTCTTACTAAAAATAAAGTATAAAGCACAGCAACAATAATCATTTAAAATTTTAATTAACTTGACTGTTTAAAAAAAATGTAAAATTATCACTCTCTACTAGACTTGTTCATTGAGCGGGCAACCCGACGGGCTTGCTATAAGTCGGTTAGAATGGGCGGGGTTGACTATGAAAAAATTAAAATTTTGTGGTCCTAACCCGACATTAGCCCACTTTGACTTTGTCAATGCCTGAATGAGCCCGACCCACGCCAAGCTCAACCCACTAAATGGCCTAATCTCATAAATATATTTTTCGATTGTAAAATTTTGAGGCGATTAATTTCCTAATCCTTTCTCTTCTTTATCTAGCCAAAAAATTTTTATTTTTATATTAATACCAACCAAATCTTTTATATCAGATAGAAATAATCACTTTTAATTTTTTTTAAATGAAATACAACTTTCATGTATATATAAGATGACAAATATGTAAAAATTGAAAATCGGGTGTTAGATATGTAATTAAATATAAATTGTTGAGTAGTCTGTATATAAGTCTTTTTTTTTGAAGTATTTTACTCAACTTTTTTATATTTACATATCGAGATATTCTCAGTTTAAAATCTTATGTATTTTGTGTATACATTTGCTATTAAATTCAATTAAAGGTATAAAAAAAATTGTACATATAACATCAAGTTAAAACTCTTGTCGCACATCCGTTCATATATCAAACATTCATATTACATAAATTTTTTGATATTTTGAATCAACAACATGGTTCAAGAGAAAATGTAAAAAAATTTTATACTTTATTAATTTTTTATATAAGAAAATAGTTTTCTTTTAAAGCCCATGGTTGCCTGTAGGCTGAGATAACCCATTTAGTGGGCGGGCTTGGCTATGAAATTATAAAAAGAATTTGGGCTCAAGCCCGACCCAAGTTCGCTTTGACTAGTCAAAGCCTGAATAAGCCCAGGCCATGCCAAACCCGGCCCGCCTAACACCCAGGTCTACTCTCGACACTTGCTTTGCAGGTGTTGTTCGAAGGAAAGTGGAGTAGGTGTCGTTCGAAGGGAAGTTTCGTCACCCACGAGTCTTAATCAAGGGTGGGTTATCCCCACGTTTCTTCACTCCAAGAAAGAAACCGAGAGCAGAGAGCAAGAGACAGAGGTACGAGAACAAAGGAGAGGGAAGGGAAGGAAAGAGAAAGCTAGATCGAGAGGGTTACCGAGCGACTTCGATGAAGTACTACAAGGTGTGACCGAAGGGAAAGAAAAACGAGTGGCTCAAGCAAGCCTTCCTTATACGCCTTCGACAAACTATGAGCAAGAGGAGATCACGTGCTCTAACCAAATGAAAAAAGGAGAGAATAAGTGCTTGCGACTTCCCCCTTGTTGTGTGGAGTTTTTCGTCAGAGGCACCCAGACGAGTGATTGCGAGCTTTGGGAGCAAGAAGTGGTTTGCCAAAAACTATTCTTACATATGAGAGATGCTCGGCTTGCAAGAGCCTTTCTAGTGTGCGGGAGATGCTCGACTGACCGAGCGACATCTCCTACAAACGTATAGAGCCTTTCATGCTTTTGTGCTATGGATACAAAGAAACGACTCAACAGCAAGAGCAAGGGACATTTAACATCTTTAGGTAAGAAATGTTAAACTTAGAGTTTCTATTTAATCATTTGTTTATTACATTTTTGCTAAAAAAAATTGAGTCATGGTAAATTTGATGGAAAATTCAAAAAAACTAACTCAAAATTCCGAATTTTATAAATACATGTTAGGGCTCCGATTTGGAAGTTGAAACAAAGAATAGAAATGTCAAGTATGATGCTCGATTTAAATACTTAAGTGTTATTTTTCTAATTAAATTGTATTAAACCAAAGCTAAAATTTAAGAACCCTACATTTAAAAGCCTAAAAAGTTGCTCCTAATTAAGGGTGTAACGAGTCAAGCCAAGCTCGAGCTACCCTCAGCTTGATTTTGAGCTTAATTACTTTTATCATGTACGAGCTCGAGCTTGAACTTAGATCTATGAGTTCAAGCCGGCTCTCGAGCTAGCTTGTTTATTATAAAAGAGAGAAAATGATATCAATTTAAACTAGCTTTAAAATACAATGACAAATATAAATGAATAATTAAGAGATAAAATAATAAAAAATCACCTAATCTACAATATAAAATATTGTTTTTTAAATAATTTTAATACTTTAAGATAAAGTCTTGAAATTTAATATATTTTAAACTGATATATTTTTTAAAAGAGCCGGCTCACCAACTAACGAGTGAAGTCGAGGTTGGCTTGAGCTTGGCTTGTTAGCTCATCAAGCTAAGTTCACGAGCAACTTATCGAACCGAGCTCGAGCTAGCTCACGAGACAGCTTGACTCACATAAACCCCTACTCCTAATTCAAGCATGCAAGAGAAAAAAAATTAGTTAATTAATTTAATTGTGCTATATTAACTGCAACAATATACATTTTCATATAAAATAAAAAATAGATAAGTAATTAGATAAATTGCCAAAAAAATTATCTAAATAATAATAATAGTAAAATTAGTATTAGCATGAAAGAATATCAAAATGAATAGAGGCTAATCAAAGTTAATGTGTTATACGTACATCAAATAATTAAGTTGGCTTGAGGAAGTGACAATTAACTCTGTTGAATAGATGAGTAAATATGTTTTTATTTTATAGTAGTTCTTTTCATTTCTGAAATAAATTGCAATTTTTTCACTCTTTCAATATTTTACTTTCAAAATGTAAATTTCATGCTTTTCATATGTTTAATTGTTTAAAGCCAATATTAAATAAAAGAAAGAAATGAAATATCATACATGCAATAAACCAAAATAAATAAAAGAAACAATAAAACTGATTTCTTTACCTTCTTCTTCCTACTGCTTACTATCTTTTTACAAAATATTTTTAAAATGTGAATTATTATAATTTAAAGATATTTTCTCACTGAATAGCTTAACATATACCTCTAGTTGCTAATATTTTTTAGGAAAACTTTCTTTAAAATAGATGGATCCTAACTATGTGTACAAACGTTAAGGAGCCCAGAGAGATATGTACAATATTCTAGTTTTTACTTTGCTACTAGCTGTAAAATTTTTAAATTTGAACAAATTGTTGTAAATTAGAGTTTTGTGAAATAGAATGACTCTTTTTATTTTAGATTCTTTTGTTTAAGAAATAAAAATGTTAGATAATTCTTCCTCTATTCGACCGTTCGTTCCCACCTTAATATACCAAAATCTAGAGCCGAGTTGTGACAAATAAGCTTTAAGTGTCTATTTATAACTTAACTTATTTATAGAAGTCATGCCAATCAAAATATAAATACTAAGAGAAGTTGGGAATTAGATGAATCCTAAAAACTATGTGTATAAACATCAAGGAGCCCAGAGAGATAGGTACAATGTTGTAGTTTTTACTTTGCTACTAGCTGTAAAATTTTTAAATTTGAACAAATTGTTGTAAATTAGAGTTTTGTGAAATAGAATGACTCTTTTTATTTTAGATGCTTTTGTTTAAGAAATAAAAATGTTAGATAGTTCTTCCTCTATCCGACCGTTCATTCCCACCTTAATATTCCAAAATCTCGGGCCGAGTTGTGACAAATAAGCTTTAAGGGTCAATTTATAACCTAACCTATTTATAGAAGCCATGCCAATCAAAATATTTATCATGCAAAAAATGAAATACAACACAAACAACATGATCGAAATGAAAGAAGAAAATGTCAAAAGCTAATCAGTATACATGATCACAAGACAATGCAAGTATATAGTAATGATGACATCACAATACAGCCCTAGAAACTAATGCACACAAATGCATGAGAGGAACTAATGCACATTAATAATAAAGCATAAGATTTTCAACATATGTTCTGCATTTCAAACAGCATGACAGGTAAAGTTTAAGAAAAAAAATGCATAAGAGGAAATATTGGTGTTTTCAGGTAGCTAACTTCCGTGATGTTCCTTCCATTTCAACCATAGTTAAACACCAACTTTTACTAGGATTAAGATTACAGTTCTGTAGAAGGTATTTAACTAGAAAGGAACATCTGTAAGATAAGCTAGATAAGCAAAATGTCTTGCAAATTCACAAATATTTCAAAAACGTATGTGTACTGATATGCATCATAATAACTTCTTGCTGTAAACTGACTTACTCGCATAAAACTGCCGTCTGAGTGTAAGTTTTCAACAATTCATTTAATTCATCATATTTGATGTCAGCATTACTAGATGGCTCTGAAAGAAAAGCAGCTTGCAGAAACTTCAAGGCTGCCTGGAAGTAGAGAGCAATACCTTCAAGTTCTTGTCCAAAATTCTGTGTAAATGTTCAAAAGTTGATAAATTATTATCATGCAGAAGAAGATAATGGCTTTCCTTCAATATGAAATTTAAGCTGCAGTAAGAATTAAGTTTAACAGATATATTGCAGGAATCAAGCTAACCTTCATACGGTCTGCTGCATGTTTCAATTCTTTGGCCTCTTTCATGGCCACAAGAGCAGCATTGGAGGCTACACATTTTCTCATAGGGGGCTGATCAGAAGGCTCTTCAGCCTTTTCACGCCTAAAATTACCATTTCGTGCAACGTTCTTACCATCAGAAGCCTTTTCCAGTTTATCCAATTCCAGCAAACCATTAAATGTTTCACCAGTAGGACACACTTCGAACCCTTTTGCTTTTGTGCTTGACATCAAATCAAGACATTGATTTGGTGTGCCTTGCATGCCATTCCTCAAAGAATGAAGTTCTTCTTCTTCAGAAAAAATATTTGATAACTTCATCTTACCTTCTTTATTGAATTCACATTGAAATGTTTTGTTCCTATTCTTGAAGCATAATCTCTTACCTGACTCAGATATCACAGTCCCGTCTTCGCAATGACTACTAGCAATATCATCAGCATCCCCAGCGGCTTCATTAAATTTGCCAAGATTTTTGAATGGGTTCAAAGGATCGGTATCATCTGTACCGTGATGATCAAAGAAGGACGGCACAGAATTTACCACATTGATTCCAACAGCTTCACTTTCAGCTTTACCACAATCTAGGATGGATGATGCCTTAAGAGGATCACCACAAACCCCATCCAACGGACTCAAAACCATAGATTTACAACCTGGAGATCTTCCTACCGATGTTCCCTGGATAAAACAACTCCTTTCCTTTTTTCTTGAGCCTTGGCTCATCTTGCCATTGACCTCTCCACTGAAGCATCTATTTGATCTTTCAATGGCAGATGCCCCAAAATTATTAGCATAAGTCTTACCAACTGAATTTCCTATTTGAGAAAGCTTATCAGAACTACAAGCCTTTAAAGGAGATGAAAGAACAAAATACAGAGGAGAGCTTGAACTAGACAATTTTAAGGAATTCAAGTTACCTTCGGCTGAAGTATGTACGGCGGCAACTTGGTTATCCACCTTCTCATCGATAAACAGTTTCCCAGTTCTACAAGTCCTTTTGGTTTTATCATGTGACTTACCACTTGCATCGGTTATTTTGCTCGTGCTATAAGCCTCTGTTGCAGAGTTTGATGTATTAAACTTATTTTCCTTCTTTTTCACACTTCTGCTATCTTCCCCAAGCATGACCCCCTTTTCACCCAGATGCCGGCTTCTCATTGCAGTTTGATTATTCTGGATTTCATGCCACTCTCTTGCTTTTCTCTTCTTAACAGGAATTAAAGAGTTATCAGAAAGTTCAGAATCTATTAGACCTGTTTGTTTAAATTTTCTGCCTGCATGAACCCCGGCATGTGCCTTCATGGTCCCATTTAGTGAGGAACAACTACCTTTCAACTCCCTCACAGGGTTACTTAAGAATTTATCTCCAAGTTCCCCCGTTTGCTTCCAAGTCAAATCAACAGCAGAGGAACTATTAGCCAAGTATGGCGTTACTTTTGGCGTTAAATCAGAGCTTATTTTGCTATCCTTATTGAGAAGATGGAAGTCATCGGGATGGATTGTCTTCTTTGGCCCAGAAATATCTGAATTGATCAATCCCTTCCCTATCAATTTCGAATCCTTGCTCTGCCTAGTGCCAACTGGAAAGAAATTAAAATGAATATAATGAAAAATAAAAAAATAACACATTTTTCCAGCATTTCTCTCCTAAGTTTATTGGAAAGGAACATCAGATAAAATCCAGCAAACACAAGCAAAGCTAAAATGGTTTTCCTAGCTATACCAGACCTCCATTTGAAGAACATTGAAGCCTTTTCCTCTTTGCCTTGAGGTGTACTTTTTGTGTTTCCATGGAGGCATCACTCAGCCTTCTTATATAATTGCAGTTCGTGTCATTTATCGAGCCTATCTGACAGCTTGCTTGATTTACTGCATTAAGATTTATTAGAAGACATTCGATAATTATTAGCAGAACAGACGAACCAAACATGATCTGAATGATCAGGTGCTATGACTGATATTTCATTACATGCATTATCTTCAAAATATCAAGCATAAAAATTACTTTAATGAGATTAATACCATGAAGAGAAGCTGAAGATGCTGATGGAGCAGAGTGGTCGGGAATAGCATTGCTCTCAAGGAGGGATTCATGGCATTGTGGATTCATGAACTTCGTTGTTTCATCTTCACTAATGAGACAATGGTTCATTCCAACAGGCCTAAAAATTAGTTGACCGGAAGATTAGTAATGCTGAACAAATATAATGATAGTAGTGCCCATATAATGATAGTAGATGTAAGAACATACTTTAATAATTTTTAGCATATAAATAAAGATTACGCAAAAATATTCTGAATTCAATCGAATGAAATATGGAGCAATAACTCACAGCCAAACTTGCATACTGCACATCCACTTGTTTGGGAGATCATCAGGATTTGTCCCACTTGGTAAAAGGCGCCATTTTTCACATCTATCACAGCAGGCCCAATTATCCTTAATTACAATAGGAACAGCTGCAACAGCAGCATCTGTGCATGTTTGTATAGGTGCTTCATTACTCGACGAAAAAGCAGACTTTTTATCTACAGATCTCACCCTAGACTTTTTCTTCGCTATATTAATATCATTTATCCTGTTCTTAGCAATTAAAGGTTGCATTTTACCAAGCACTACCTCATCCTTTCCTTCCCAAGCAACCTCTCTTTGTGAATGTTTGAGATCTTCATGCAGCGACTCCTTCATTGATTTCAGTTGTTTGGACTTAATTTCAACCCCCTCTTTTGAATGTAATTTCTTTTCATCTTTTCCTGGCAAAAAACAAAGAGAAACTGTAGTTTTTTTTGGGAGATCAGTTAGTGAAGTAGCATTTGAAGCATTAACTTTCAACTTTCGTTTGACTTCAGAAAGTTTATCAGCCTTTTTTGCATCATCCAGCTTAGTTCCAATAATGTGATCTTCGTAAACTTTAGGCCCATCAAATTCCATGTCATTTTCAGGTTTGTCCATGCGTTCTTTCAGCAAGCAAGAAAGATCAGTGTTCCCACAAATCATGTTTTTCTCGGAAGGCTCTCCCCTAGTCAAATTTACTCTAGGGGTAGGCTTCACTTTACAAGAAAACGCTCTCTCTTTTAAACCAGCAACGCCACCACCTTCCATGCTTCTTTCTGAGTCAAATGAGTTCCTATTGCCTAGCCTCTGGATATTGTTGTCATTCAGCAAAATCCTACGTGATTCAGTCTGCTCATCAAAGGTCTTCTTAGTGCCTATGGCCGAGTCTTCCTGAGTTTTAGAAACAACTTTTCTGACCAATATTTTAGATTCAGCGGTCCTAGAATCTAACAAAAGAGGGATGCTAGAGGTTTGAAAGGTGAGATCTTGCCCTTCCACTGTTTCAACATCCACTTTTTTCTCAAAAACCTTATCATTATTTAGCTCAGATTTAAACCCTCCAATTTGGGCGTTTTCTTGAAGAATCTTCAAGGCAATATCTTTGCTGTCCTGGGAGCTTCGTCGTGGTGAATTCAACTGACCTGAAATAGAGATTACCTCAGAAATGCTCTTACCAAGAAGATCCCCTCTGTGATTTCCATTGATGTCTTCCCCTTCATTTTCCAAACTCAGCAAATTTTCTTGTAAAGGGGAAAGAAAGCAATCTTTTGAAATGGGAAAGTCTGTCATCATCTGCTTCATTGCACATAAAAACAATAACGCATTAGAAAGCATTTCCCAAATTTTCCAAAGGAACATCTATGCTGGGACATTACCTGGAGGATGGCCTGTTGAGACACATTGGTAACACCATCTTCAAAAATACCCTCGATTCCTTCAGGACTGTCCTCTGAGGATGATGACGGTGAGAGCTCAAGACCAAGGCCACTGTAGATAGCAGAATTATTTTGGTCTGAGATGTTATTTGGTCCAACTTTTATGCGAACCTTCAAGGAATTCCGGATAGAACCTTTGGTTCCTTTATTAATTAAATCATTATCTTCTACAGGATTTCTAGTTGTAGATACAGTTGTGGAAGCATCCTTTCTGGCTGAGCCTCCCAAATCCAAATCCTTGATTAAAACAGGACAATTTTTTGCAGTAGGTGCATTGTTTTGAATTGATACGTTATTAGATGCACCCTGCGAGTATGGATCTATAATTATTATATTTTGATTCAAAAGCTTATCCTTTTAAGATAATAAAAATAATTTCCTTCATATTTAAATGGTATTTCCATCTTATTTAGAAGCAAGTACCTTGCATGATAAACCATTAGGAGATCTGACGACAGTGTGACTGGTATCCTTTGGTGGGCTTCTAAGGTGAGATAAGATGGAAGGAGAACGCTTGTAAGTAGGTAAGAATGAACCATAATCACCAAATTTTGCCCCTGAAATCAGTTATATAAAAAATC
>JXCR01143097.1:413157-434360 GCA_002079205.1 Phalaenopsis hybrid cultivar | reverse complement strand
CCCCCCCCCCCCCCCCCCCCCCCCCCCCGCCGATGAAGTTAAGTTCGCCGGCTCCTTTTCCCGGCGGGCCGTATTCGAATCTTTCCCAACAGAAACTTCCCTTCTTTTTTCTTTCCGACGGACCCAGAAATAAAAATAATAATAATAATTTATTTAAGAAAGTTTTATTTAATAACTTTTTATTTTCCTTCCGAGAAAATCCCGTCCGTTCAAATGCACACAATCTGGGACGCAGATAGCGTAGCGATCGTCATCATTGCACGATCGGATGTGGACAGTTTGCTGCCCGGAAAAGCCGGGCATGTTTCGTTGCCGCGGGATTGTCGAGATGCCCGGCGAGAACCACTGCCTGGCAGTTGGAGGCGTGGTGGATTTGTATGATAAATTTTAGGCTTATTATATATATTTGGAAAGTATTGGGATAAGCATAGAGAATTTTTTGGCTCAAATTATCTTGCGCTCAATAAATAAATATATATATATATATATATATATATATATATATATATATATATATATTAAAAATAGTAGTAAATTGAATTTCTTTTAAAAATTATCCTGAAAAGATGATTTTGTTGAAGTTTCTAAAATTTTCTTCTGTGATGACACTTTCAAATATGTATCATTATGTTAATTTCTAAGAAATTGAGGCTTAAATTTTTAGTGATTTTGGTTCTATATCTCTTTGTAATAATTTATATAAGATTATACTCGAGCTTTTAGAAGATATAATTTATTATATTCTTAATAATATTATTAATTCTGCTCAAGTTGCTTTCATAAAATAGAAGAGATACAGCATATAGCAGTTTTGACTAGTGTGCTTGTAGATGGTTTTAATTTTTATGATTCTGATAAGAGATTTTGTTCCAAAATTGGTTTAAAGAAGGCTTTTGATATGGTGAATAGAGAATTTATTATGATTGATTGGTTAAATTGGGCTTTTTTGTTGCTTTTAGTCATTGGATTAAGGTTTGTACGTCTGGTTTTTATTTTTCTGCTGTTATAAATGGTGAAACGAATGATTATTTTAATGCTTCTTCTGGTTTTTGTCAATGATGTTCTCTTTCCCCTTATTTATTTGATATTATAATGGATGCTCTATCCACTATGTTGGATGTTATTAAGTAATTTAATATGCAACAATGCTTATATAAATTTAATCATCTCTTTTATGATGATGACATTTTGATTTTAGGTCAAACTAATCCCTCTTCTATGCTATATATGTCCAAGATCTTGAATATGTTTAGTTATGCTTATAATTTAGTTTTGACTTCTTTAAATCTATTATTTGCTGTTCTAAGGTTGTTGATTCTTATTTGCAATAGATTTTGTGTGACATTAGTGATTTCACCATCAAACCTTTACCATGAAAATACCTTGGTATTACTATTAAATGCTTTGAGATGAACATGGTTGATTTTCATATTATTATTGAAAAGCTTCATAAGATGTTAGCAGGTTGTAAGCAGAACATTTTGTCAATGGTTGTTCATTTTCAATTGATCAATAATACTATTAGAAGCTGTCTTTATTGTCGATTTCGTTCCACTTCTATATTTTAAGTGCATTAGAAATAAAATTACACCATTAGTTATCAGTTTTTTTCTCATAATAGTAATGAGAAAAAGATGGTTGTTATTTCTTTGAAAACCATTACTTTATAAAAAATTTTCAGTGGTCTTGATATTCTGACTTTAGATAATATTAATTCTATATGTAAATCTAAAGTTTTTTTTAAAACATTTTAATTATAACTCCCTTTTAGCTAATTTGTTTGGATTACTGCCTTCCTAAGTCTTCTTCTTTTGGAAAGATATTGTTAAAGTTGCTGTTAAAATTAGAAGATATTTTTCTTTTCAAGTTAATAACAATAGTAATCTCCTTTTTTTTTCTATGGTCTTTGGATCAAATAATTTTTGTTACATGAGATGTTTCGTAACTCTTTTTTTTTATTGGTTTCATTTTTCCTAAATTTATTAAAATCAAGGATATTTTATTTAATGGTTGTTGGTCTTTTCCTCAACATTGAGATGTTCCTGCTAGATGTTTATGAATTGTTTATAGCATTCATGTTATTGATAGTAGTATTAATTATTTCTGATTGGGGACATTTTTCTTATCTAATAAAATGATTTACCTATTTATTAATGAAAATCTTTTAATCATAGATTGAAATTGTGTCTGGTATAAATGTTATTCTATAAATTTGGCTTTACATTCTTGGAGAAGTTTTAATAAAGATCTCAAGACATCTAATTTTCTTAATTATAGGGGTATAAATGTCAATCTTAATTCTATTATTCTTCTTAATGGTTTAGAGACTTATAATCACTTATTGCTTGAGTGCTCTTTTCTCTCATAGCATGTTGAAGAAATGGTGATTTTTTCTTGCTAGCACAGAGCAATTTCTTTCAAGTGTTATATTATGCTAAGACATTGGTTGTAAAATTCACAAGAAATTTTTATATTAGATGTTCAAACTATTGCTTCATATTTGGTTTAAAAGGAACGATAGGATTTTAAAAAAAATTAGCCCTTCTAAAGTCATTTATAGAAAATTTTGCTTGAAGATTAAATTGAAGTGGAAGAAATAAAAAATTAAGAATAGAGTACCATATTTTATTAGGGAATTTATAATTTTTTTTTATTCATATTTCTTCATATACTTCATTTGTAGGTTAGTTGAGTAAGGTTGTTGGATGGTGTATTTAGTAATGATGTGGCCCCTCACTGTGCTTAGAATCTCAAACAGTTCTGGAAAATTCATTTTATTTGATCTTTATTATTTAGTTTTTTTTTTCTTTTTTTGTTTTTATTATTTTTATTTTTTTTCCTTCTTTCTTGTTGGAATCATTTTTTTTTTTATATTATTGGTTGTTGTTGCTATTGTTGGTTGTTTTGGATGGATGAATTCTAATGTTGTTGGTGATTCATATATTCCTTATTGTTACCTTTAGCTACTACTGCTTTTAAAGTTTCTTTTTTTTTCTATTTTGTGGTTCTACTGGTTTTCACCCATTTTCTTCTTTTCTTTGTTGTCCTTCTGTTTTAAGATATTATTTTTTTTGCTTGATTTATGTGAATGGAAACATTTATCTTTTTGGCATTATGTTTCAACCATTTTAGAGGAATTTATTCTTTGATGTTTTGATTTTTTTTCAATTTCTTGGTTGGAGATCCCATCATAATTGATGGGTTAAATCTGAGCTTATTGTTTTTTTTTTCTTCTTCCTTATATTCATCATTGCTTGTATGATATTTTAAGATGTATGCTATTCTATTTTGTTATTTATTTAATTCAGCTCAATTTGAGACTTCTATTCAAATGGTTGGATGCTTATGTCTTGCTTGTTTTACAATGTTCGTAACGTATCCTTATGTTGGAGACTTTTGTTTGGGATAAAAGAATGTTGACTTTTTCTTTGTAAAGCTTAATCATGATATTCATATACAAAAGCTTCTTTTTGAGGTCAAAAGATGGATTGTTGATGCTACTAGTATTATAAGTCATTATTTTATCATTAATATGTATCAATTTTATGTGATTTTGCCTACTATTTTCTTTTTACTTTACATGTTAATTTTATTTATTTATCACAAGTTTAAACTTGAGAATGGTATTTTTTTCATGTTGTGTAGGATGCGTGAATTGAATAAGAACAAGTTAGAAAGATAAAACCCAGTGAAAAAGTGCCCTAAATTGACGTGACCACGTCTAAAGGCGATGTGCCCACACCACTTATCGAACATGGCCAGTGTGACCATGCTGGAAATAACGTAACCATACCATATGACATTGTAAGGCAGCGTGACCACACCTACCTAGGTACTCTAGCGACATGACCACGCCTGAAAAGGGTGTGACCACGTCGACAAGCAGGAAACAATTTAGGAAACGAAAATTGATGGCTTAAACCATGATTCTTAATATAAATTCAAATCTTAGGGCTTCTTGGAAGGAGTTCTACAAATGAGAAGGCTTGAAGGTTTAATAAAGAGAGTTTGTGAGAGATTTTGAGGGATCCCTTCAGGGTTGTCTTCCTCTTTGGGTGGAAAACATTAAGAGAGAGTTTTTTTATTTATTTTGTGAGTTGTGAGAGAGTTTGTATGAGAGGGAAAGGGGCAGCCTTTGCAGATGAAATAAGTTCTCATAAGTTTTTCATATTATGTTTCTTGCAATAGATTTTTATTTAGTATTTTTTGCTATGATTTTCTCTGTAATGAGTTGTTAATCTTTTCTTCGTGTCCCTGTGATGTAGGGAGTAGTGTCGTTCCATTAATTGTTTTCTTGTGCTTTCATGACCTATGATTTTGGTTAACCTCCAAATTTAATTTAATTTTAGTCTGGCCAACTAAGAAGTTAAAATATTTTGTGAAACTAGAACCTCTAACCATTGAGCAGTGGACATGAAGGGTTAATCACAGAATTTTGAGAGGATAAATATATTTTAGTAGAATTCTGCAATCATCCCAAGGGATTGAAAAAGTCATGTGAAATACCATGGGGATTGAGGAAGCCACAATTTCATGAATTCTAAGCTTCTTTTGACTTAGATATAGGCACAATGAGTATTATGTCTCTGATTGACAATAATCATGCAGAAAAAACATTTAGAAAAAATTACGATTGCCATGATCTCCAAATCACAGAGTCATGAGCCTCATCTATTTTGAAGGAATTCATGAACTACCCTCCTATTATCTGCTTTTCTTTCAATTGCTAAATACTTTATTTTTCTAGGGACTTAGGACTTAAAAACCTCCTTTTGATAAATGCTAAACTAGGTTAACTAAATTAGTAAACTAGATATTTTTCTATGAAAAAAAAAATTATTACACTTTTCTTGTGGAATTGATACGCGACACTCTTGAATCATATTACCACTTGACACGTGCACTTGCATTGTGCGACCAAGCACCTTTCGATTCACAAAATGTGATTTGGTACACGATGGGAGTTAGCATGCCCCGTTAGGCAAGAGATCACAGGTCTAACACAAGAACGCCCTTTCTTGCTGGCATGGAGACAACCTGTGAACAAGGTAAACCCAATGGGATGGAACCAAAAAATGAGAGGTATTGCATTGGGTAGAAGACTATCCAAAAAGCGAAGCCTCACCCTTCAAAGTGTCAGGTGAGATAAGACCACTCAAGGAAGCGAAACTAGCACTTTTTTTCATTGTACAACAAAGAATCGTGAAAATCTAAAAGTCAAACAATTCTCGGACTTTGCAATTCATGAAATTTCTTTCTTATTAAATCTTGAAAAAAAAAGAGATAAGATAACTTGCCTCTTCACAAGAATCATGATGGATAAAACACTAATTCAAATGATGTTATTGCAAGGATTGGGATTCTAAATCTTACTATTTTTATACAGAAAACATAATTGAAATCGAAGTACTTGAAGCACTTGGAAAGTCTGTTGAAAACTTTCAAGCAAAAAATCTTTCTTTAAAAAGACTTGATTCTAAGTTCTTATATAGTAAGATGAATAAGAATTTACTATTCTAGGCACAATATTACCTACTTACATCTCAGTAAGTTTTGGTCTGTCAAGTTTGTGGCGTCTTTGTTGAGGAAAAAAGTAAATAATTATTTTTGTTGCCACAAAAACTTTAGTTAAAAAATTTAGGTTCAAAGTTGACAATTTTATGTACTTGTTTTATTTTGTGTTTTCTATTTTTCTGTATTGAATCTTTATTTTTGTTATATTCCGTACAGGCGTTGAGAAATTAAAAAAATTGAAAAACAAATCAAAAAAGCTAAAAAGCCAAAAATATTTAGCTGATAATTTATTTTCTATTACGATTGCTTTCTTTAGCATATTGTGTGTCACACTTACTTGTTAACATGGGTTAGTGTGCTTGTTCGCTACATTGTTTTAATATGTTTTTTTTTCTTTTTCACACTTAAATTCTGAAACACTTATTAAGATGACTGGCCCTAATTCCCCTACCTTAAAACCACTTTGGTATAACACCAACCCTTTTGTTGAAATGATTCATATGAGCATCAACTACCCCATTGTTGAGGCTAACACTTTGGGACTGCATAATGCATAGTCTAAATGGTTCAAAACATCCAATTTGGGGGACTTAACATTGAAGATCCCAATCTTCACTTTGCCAAAAATTTTTTTTTGAAATATGAGCCACCTTCAGGTACAATGATGCACCCCTAGTGTGTGTTATTTTTTTGTGTGTTTTATGTCAATTTAATTTCTCTGAGACGACGTTAAAAACTTGACCTGACCCGCAGTTACACAGTAATTTAACTTTCAAAAAACGCCAAAAAAAATTGACTCAATTTATATGTAGCAGCTAATATGTAAAATCGAAATACACAGAATATGAGTTCTACGCAAGTGCACATATCGTTTCAAGTATTATAGGGTTTTTTTAAAAAACCCTAGTATCGATCCCACGAAGAAGCGAGGTAAGAAATCCCTTAGGCTAATTCTAGTATACTACTATAAGCAATTAGTTTGGAAGGTTGATTAAAGTGGTTTTAATGTATGCTAACGAAACTAAGTTTACTAAATTAATTTCTAAATTTTAAAGTTAAATTTACTAGAATTAAACAAAGTTTTGTGACAAATAGTTCAAATTTAAGAAAGTATCCTTCCCACTACAATGAATTTTTGGTTAATAATAGAGATAAATGATTTGAATTTGTATTGTACCAAATAGGAGCAGTTTTAATTCTCTACCCTCGGTCAAGTGTTATAGAGAATCATTGGTTAATCTTAGGTTTAGTCCCTAAATTTGTGGTTAGGCTGGGAGAATACTGGCTCTCACTCTAGAGCTCCCACCTCCCTTCCCTTGAAGGCTGACTCTCGCTTCAGTTCTTAAACACTAAGACCAAATTGAGGATTTTAGTCTATCACCCTAAAATCTCTAATTCTACACCCAACAATGTATATTTTCATATTTATTTGCACCCAATTCCATGAACGACATACTTCACCATGGAATCAAATGTGATTCTCACTTTGTTGTAAAACTCATAGTCCATTTCCCGGATCATATGTTTCACAATAAATTTTAACATTTCAATTAGCCAGATCGAAAAGTAAATGAAGAACGGAGTGAAAAATCATCACAATTATTTAACATTTAAATGACACATCCCAATTATCTCTCAATTTCACCATATCTTATTGCAAGAAGAAAGATAAAAAAGACTACTCATAATTCATGAGGAAGATACGATAAAACACAGATTATATATATACAAATAAGTTTAAAAAACAAAGAAATGAAATAACACGACTTATCTTAAACTCCTCCTCAAGCAAATCTCTTGAAGTTCCCTTGAAGCACTTTCTCTTTTTACAATCAACACTGAATTCTCGCTTATAAATGTAAAAGAGAAGAAACCTCTCACCTTCCCTCTCCACTTACAATTCTTAAAGAAAATCCTCTCCACAAACAAGAATTTACTCTACACTCACACACACACACACATACACCCCATGAGAGGCACCAACCCCTCCCTTCTTTTTTTCCCAAGAGACACACCCCTTCACTTCAAGAGATACATCTTTTCACTCCAAGTGTCTAGATTCATTGGATCACTACAAGAGACGCATCTCTTCATTTAAAAACCACTCATTAACTCCAAGAGACACATCCCTTCATTTAAGAGTCTTTCTAAGTGTCTAAATGCATTGAATCACTTCATGTGGTGTTTGAATCACTTGGGAGCCTTCTAGAATATCAAAAACTGCCAAAAATCTGTCCATAATCGTCCTGGCACCGTCAACACCAATCTGGGTACCTTCAACGCCATTTTTTGTCGCTTTCTGTGGACTTGGGCATCGTCGGCTCCGGTATGGGTGTCGTCAGCGTCGGTCTACTGTTGCTCCACTATTTCGCTCTGTTTGGATTCATTTCAGTTCCGTTATGCCCCATTTTAGTTGTGTTTCATTCTGAACAGACAAACCTACAAAATAAGCATAACAAACCTTTCTTTAAAGTGTAATTTCATTCAAAAATATGTGAGAAGTAGATTAAACATAGAAAGACATATTGAAATGTATCAGACCAGAATTTTCTTTCTTGCTCATTTTAACTTCAAATTGCACCGTTTTTGCTTCTTTTTTCACCAAAAGTCTATTTCTTGTACCTGAAACCAAAAATAAGCAAAATACATTCTTTTAAAGTGCATATCACCAAAAATGAGTATAAAATATAGGTCTAAAAATGCATATATTTTTTGTGCATCATACAACAATATCCATAACCATGCTGTTTGAATGAGGTTTTTTCCCTTTTCCTTGCGGAATAAATCTATGGTATGACTTAATGCCCTTGCCTCCTGATTAATCACAACTTGGAATGACTTTGCCTAAAAATTCCTTGCCAAAAATTTCCTCCATTTAAAACTGTAAAACTTAGGAATGACATTACTTCATTCACTCAAATAGATGGAGAATTCATTTATGAGGCTTGGAAGAGGTTCAAAGAATTATTTAGGATATTTGGATGATAATTTAAAAAATTCATATCAAATAGCGTTACTTTTATGCACAACCAAACATATAGGGTTTTTTGTGCATGTTTCTATTTTATCAATATTTTCACATAAGAAGCATATTTGGATTTTTATAATTTTATGAATGTAATTTTAGTAGTAGTATATCAAGTGGATGAGTTTTAAGAATGGGTGATCAAATCATTAAAAGGTGTGAATTTCTGAGATATCTTGGGTCTATTCTTCAGAGTGATGAAAATATAGATGAGGATATTATTAGTAGAATTTAAGTTGGATGGCTGAAGTGTGGTAATGCATTGAGCCTTTCGTATCACTTAAACTTAAAGGAAAAGTTTATAAGATGGTTGTGAGACCATCAATGCTTTATGGTTCATAATGTTGGCCTTTAAAAGTGAGCCATAAAACTATGTTAAGTGTTGATGAGATGAGAGTTCTTAGGTGGATGAGCGGCTAGACACTTAGAGATAAACTGCAAAACGAATGTATCCAAGAAAGTGTTTGTGTAACTCTACTGAAAGACAAGATTAGACAGTCATCTTAGATGATTTTGTTATATTAAACGTCGATCATATGAAGATTCAGTTAGAAGAGTAAATGTTTTAGATACGAATTATATTTAGAAGGATAGAGGCAGACCTAAAAAAATGGGCATGTTATATTTGCAATGATCTTAATTTATTTGAATCAAATGAAAATACGACACTACATAAGACACAATGGAGAAAACTGACTTATGTTGTCAACCACACTTTGAGGGATAAGGTTTGTTATTGTCATTGTTGTATAAGATAAAGCCAAATAAATAATTAAGAAACTTATAACTAGGCATACAAAAAAAATTCTAGGCTATTTAGTTTAAAAGTCTTGTTTGGGATCAATTTCATTTTTGTTTTTGTTTTTTTAACATATTTGTTTAAAGTGTGTTTTATATATTTTTATTTTTTTTTATTATCAAAATCAAATCAATATTTTTTTAGAACACCTAACATAACTTTTAAGTGCTTTTAGTGTTTTTTAAAAGACATATATTAACTAAATATGAGAAATATGTTATTTTCAAATCGAATCATAAACAATTGAAATACAAAGAAAAAATATAAACAAAAAATAAAAGTGATCTTAAATATCCCCTAAGTTATCTGAAATTACGAAAACAAATGATTAAAGTAAAATACAATAGTACTCCTTTTCAACTTCTATTATTATCATTAATATAAATTTGAGCTAAAATTTCATAGTAACTAAAAGTATGGTTACTATATTTGTAAATGTAGCTAAAATTAACAATGAATCATTTAACCACACAAAACCCCTTACAAAAAAAACATTGCACTCTGACTTCTGAACTAAAAAAATGCAATTAATAAAAATATTTTGAAAAACACTCGAAATATTTTTATGGTGTTTTCATGATTTTCAGAAGTAACCATATCTTAATCAAACATATCAAACGTTCTTTATTTCAAATCAAAATATATACAAAACAAAATAAAAATAAAAAAATAGAAAATAAAAAGCAAAGTAATCCCCCCCAATGCCCCCCTAAAAGAAGACAATAACTCAAAGCTCTTATTATTTAATCCACTACTATTCAATTTGGCATCCAACTTGCACAAAAAACTACAATTTTATCAAAAAAAACTTCTAACATGCATTTCAATCTCACTGAAAAGATGAGAGTTTATTATTGCTAAGTCGGAGATGGAATACAAATCCTTACTAAAAGGACAAGTTGATATATACCCACACATACATTTCAATCTCACTTATAAGCACAAAACATCACCATCATCATCATCATCCATGCATACTTTTCCAAATACAACAACACATCACATCATTGGTTTAGCAACCATACAAAGAGGCACTTTCTTATGCATCGTAAGACCACTTGCCTCCCCCATATCAATATCTTCGGGTCTCATTCCGTCAGGCAAACTCCATTTAAAACAATGCAAGAGATTGGCCAAAACCAGCTCCACAAGAACTGCAGCAAAATCAATCCCCGGACAACTCCTACGACCAACACCAAAAGGCACGTAATTGAAGTCTTGCTCTCTCAAATCTGTGCCACGTGAAGCGAATCTCTCAGGCCAAAACTCATTAGGGTTCTTCCAAGCTTTTGGATCTATGGAAATGGCTGTGGCGTTGATGAAAACTCGGGTCTTGGCCGGAATGTCGTAGCCTTCAATAACGCATGAATCGAGGGTTTCACGAGGAACTAGAAGCGGAGCCGGAGGGTGCATTCTTAGTGATTCTTTGATGACAAGCTTGAGGTATTCTAACCGTTGGAGCTCGCTTTCTTCAACCTTGTTGTTGTTGATGATGGCGGTTTGTAGCTCCTGCTGCAACTTAGTCATTACTCTTGGATTCTTCATCAGTTCTGTCATCGTCCAAATTATTGTTGCTGAGGATGTATCAGTTCCGGCAAAGAACAGGTCTGGAAGAAAAAAGGAACATTATGACATTTATTTTCTTTTACTTTTGCAAAACCAGTATAAGCATATATAACCATCATTTTGAAGGGTAACTTGTGCTTGGATCATATAGTTATAAATTACATTTAATTTTAATTTATATATTTTTAAAAAATATTACTGATACGCCACTAACAAATGTTCATCATTTAGCACGAATCTTGGGGCATGCACGGATCTCGAGGCAACCTTTTGAACAAAAAACATTTAAACTTCAATCAAAAGTCATTCGGAGTTCAGATTTCAGCAAAATTGTAGTTAAATTGATCAGCTCGATGAGACGGACCTAATGATATAAAAGTTAGTCCAATCCGAGTCAAATCAAGCTCAGATCAAGTCATTAAACCACTACTACAGGATTTCCGGAGGCATTTTAAATGTCAAACGGATGTCAAATCTAGCGAATTTATAGTCGAATCGAGCGTCTCAAAAAGACAAATCCAACGAGCCCAAGATTGCTCAATTCCGACATCGTTAAGGCACTCAAATGTTCATCAAACGTCATATGATCAAGGGAAGCTCTCCGGACCGTCCGATTAAAATGGTTCATATTCCTGCATTAATTGCACTCAAAACCCTATAAATAGAGCCTCACCCCTCACATGAAAGAGAGGAGGCTTAAGAGAGAACTTGAGGCTTTGAGAAGGAGTTCAAGTCCACGATCATCCTCAACATCGTCGATCGTCGTCGACCACCACTGACCGTCGACAACGATCGTAGACCTCTGTCGACCACCGTCGGCCACCGTTAAACGCCACCAATCACCTTTGACTTCCGTCAACCACGGCTTACTAGACGTCATCAGTCGACGTTGTAACGTAAAAGACTTGTAACCCTTTCCCACCTGTGGGACAAGGGGCATCTGTAATCATCAACTTATAGTGGATTTTACAATTGGGTCATGCCCCGTGGTTTTTCCCTTTTACGGGTTTTCCACGTAAAAACTTCTGGTGTGATCATAGCTCAATTCATTTTTATCTGAGTGTGTGCTGAATCCTCGTGCAACGCTAAGACGATAATCAATTACTCTACCGCCACAAATTTTCTAGCACGCATCAATTACGTTTAGATCCCTTAAGCTCTTATCTATTTTACATGTGTGAACAATCTTAAGGATCTTTACATTTTGTTGAATGTTGAAAGATTGGCGGTGGTATAGTGATAATTTATTATCTCAGTATTATACGAAAATTTAACACGTACACAAATAATAGAAAAGAAGGAGAAGAACATGATTTTTTACATGAAAAATTCCTAAAAAGGGATAAAATCACGAGGTATAGCTCGGTCGAAATAATTTATTATGTGATTGTTAGTGCAAAACACACTCTTCTCCTAAATTAGAGAAAATTGAATTACAAAGTTAATAATCATAGAAGTACAATAATAGTTCAACGACAATGGCGGTAATCAGGTAGCAACAAATGTAGGTCCTGACGATAATAGCAATAGTGGGCTAGAAAGATCGTCGTTGATTGCTACGAAGACAATGGTCTGTCATAAATGTTGTATATGGTAGTTGTAATAGTATCAACTTGTCCTAGAAGAGATATTAAAAGTCGTAGTAGAAGTTGGTCATATAAGTCGTATTTTATAACTTCAAGAGCACCAGTTATTCGTAAAAACTATAGTGGGAGGCAACAATGACAACAGTAGGCTATATATGTCATAGTGGACAGTTATAGTAGTAATTGCCCACATAGGTCGTAGTGGATAGTAGTAAGAGCATCAGCTGACCATAAAAGTCGTAGTAGAAGTAAGCAATATTTAACACCTATATTTACCCTTATAACAACCAGGTGTCACAAATCTATGAAAATTTGCATTTCACTTTTTATTTTATGCTCTGAGGGCTCATTTGATTGCTTAAAGCAGAAAATGATAAGTTTATTAATATTATTCATGCGGTACAAAACAGTTATAAATCAATAAGATTCTGAAAACCACAAATACTTTCAAAATTATTTAAAAATAATGATTTTATAATGTAAAGCAAATCCTATAAAAGGAGATGTATAAATGGACGTTTAAAAGCGGACTCGTTGTAAGAAAGAAATAACTAATTTAAATATTTTAATATCCATACTGTTTAAAAATAACCTCTTTTAAATATATTTATAACATTTTACCTATATCCATTCATTTTTAATTACAATTTACTATAAATCAGTAGGAAGAACTCACCCAATCCCATCCATTTATTTTCACTCATCTTTTTGTGTGATTAAAACTATAAATTCATACGGTTTTTTGAAAAAAAATTATCATTTCTTCAAGTTAGCAAATGGAATACTTCAATTTAACGATTACGATTGCGTTTGGGGAAATTTGTGTGTTTCATGATAAACAATTTATTCTGAAATGAGGCCCGTGGGTTGACCGCGGGTTCGACCTACGGCCTACGTTTAGTGTAAAAATGAAACCGCGTTTTCGGATAAGCAAACAAAATGCGCGATTCAAACAGTGTTGCGGCGTTTTCAAAAATGCCCCCGCATTTATAAGCTGCCCCAAACGGGCTCTACACATTAACACCAGTAAAGTACGCTGATATATGATGACAAGAGACTCAATAATATAGCAGTTGACGTGTGATGCTATGTGAATGCAACCCGGTCGATCTAGCTCCACGAAGGTGGCATTTAATTACGTACATATCACAAATTTTTTTATATTTACATTTCTTACTTAACTTTAATTTCTATATTTATAGCACCAGATGTTTCATATTATATTGAAATTTTCCACAATTTTAATTTTTTAAAAAGTGAAATATATTTTTTAGGCATTGATAAGGTGGCATATATGTATAAATTGAAATTTAGATGTTAGATATTTAAATAAATATAAATTGACTTGCGTGGTATGCATTTCAATCTTCCTAACAAAAATATGAATAAAAAAATTCTAACTTGGCATATTGTTTTTATAAATGGCATTAGCAATTAGTTCAGGAATGAAAGTAGATCCACCAAAAATAACTAATTATAAATATAAATAATTTTTTTTTTACTAAAATATATATAAATTAAA
This sequence comes from Phalaenopsis hybrid cultivar, assembly GCA_002079205.1. Lineage (NCBI taxonomy): Eukaryota > Viridiplantae > Streptophyta > Magnoliopsida > Asparagales > Orchidaceae > Phalaenopsis > Phalaenopsis hybrid cultivar. The sequence continues at coordinate 420,348 of JXCR01143097.1, read as the reverse complement.
AAAAATGTGCAACAATATAAATTCTCTATAATTTAAATCATTATTTCAAAATCATTTTTTTGTTCTTGTTTTCGTATTTCATCTCTATCTTAGAATGCATTCTTGTACGAAAAAATCTATTATAAACGATAGATAAGGTAATGTTGGTTAGTTATTTTTTCATATCATATTTATTAAATTATTATTTATTTAGATATGTGAAATTATTTATTAAAATTTTTACATGAAAAATTTAGATATTCGTTTAAAATTTTGTGTTGTTTAAATACTCGTTTAGTTGTCATAAATAAATCAAATATAAGTTAAGTATTGAGAAATTTAAACAAGTAAAAGTTTGAAAAATATGTGAAAGATCAACATAAGCTCAGGTCAATAATAATTATACTAAGTCAAGTCCAATCTATGATATACTCGACTGAATTACAACCCTAATGGCATATGAAGGAGATCCACATGACTTCATGGCATTGTCATAATTGGGAAATTAATGAAATAGTAATAGTTTGATGTTATTTAATTATGTAAGTGTTGTACGAGTAATTGTAAGATCTTAAATCTTAAATATTATAATTTGGGGAAAATTACATACATCCCACACGTTTTCTATGTATTTAATTATCAAACTGCCTAAAATTTTATAAGAAGATCTACGTACATATCACTTAATTCTTATGTATTTATAAATTTAATATTTAAATTTCAATTTTTACGTACATGCTACTTTACCTATACAGGAAAAAAGAGTGATACATCATTAACAAATTTTCATCTTCTAACACGAATCTCGAGACAATATTTTAAATAAGAAACATTCAAATCTTGATAAAAAGTCATCCAGAGCTCTGATTTCAACAAAATTATAATGAAACTGACCAACTCGATGAGACGGACCTAATGATATGAAAACTAGCCCAATCCGAGTCAAATTAAACCATATCAAGTCATAAATCCACACTTAGAAGATTTCCGAACACATTTGGAAGGTTAAACAGTTATCGAATATGACAAGTTTATACTCGAATCGAGCGTCTCGACAAGACGAATCCAACGAGCTCAAGATCACTCAATTCTGACATCATTAAGACACTCAAATATCTATTAAACGCTGTATAATCGAGAGAAGCTCTCATGACTATCAGATCAAAATGGTTTATATTCATTTATTAGTTGCATCAATAACACTATAAATAGAGTCACATCTCTCTCATGAAAGCAAGCTGAAGCCTAGAGAAAACCTGTAGCTTTGAGGAGAAGCTTCAACTCAGCATCACCGTAGACCGTCGTCGATCACCACCGACCGCCATCGACCACCGCCGACCTCCATCGAAAACCACCGACCATCATCGACTACGTCAACCGTCGTCAACTCCGCCAACCTTTGCCGACGACAGCCGCCGATTATCGACGCCACTGTTGACCTCTATCGATCACTATCTATCGTCGTCGAACACCGCCGACCTTCGTTGACCTCCGCCAACCGTTGTCGACCACCGCTAACCACCATTGATAACCACCGACCAGACACTGTCCGTTAAAGCTGTAGTCTGGAAAATATAGTTATCATCTCCCATTTGTGGGACAATGAATTTTTGTAATCATTAATCAATAGTGAATTTTCACAACTGGGACAGACCCCGTGGTTTTTCCCTTTACGGGTTTTTCACGTAAAAATTTATGAAGTCGTCACTGTTTGATTCTATTACAATTGTGTGTGTTGAACTCCCGTACAACACTAAAACAATAATCTATTACTCTACCACAACGAATTTTACAGCACACAGCAAAGGTGTAATTCACTTTTTCTATTAAAATAAAATAGTGATATTTTTTTATCCGATATGAAAAATTTAGGCGGTATAAATATAAAAAAATAGAATATATAAGAGCATAGGAATTGAATGCTCTTTACGTAAATGACACAACTTTATATTTAAAATTAAAATATATTGGAGTTATAAATTTACACATGAAAATATTTATTTCACTATTAAAAAACAGATTAATAATTTTCTTAAAGTAATATTAATGATTTGAAAGTTATGCATATAAATATAAACGTATGTAAATTTCTCTTCTAGTAATTATGTACATAAATTAAATAAATAAATAAAATAGAAGAACATGAGAGACAGATAACATATGTGTGAATGATATGTATTTAACATTTATTTAAAATGTATTTATCTCAGTACATTCTAAATAAATTTAAGTCCGAAGACCAGTGGGCATTTGTCACATACGGCAGATAGCAGGTTTTATAGAGAAGTGAGACCCACTTAGCCTATAGCATATGACAGGCGTCCACTAAATTTCGGACGTAACCTGCCATGATTCCCTTGATTCTTATGTTAATATTTCGCATGCAAAAATTTTTTGAAGAAAAAGAGTTGTACCTGCCATGATCCCCTTGACATGATTCATAGTGCTAAGAAAAGCACCATCCGCTGCGTCCCGGCGCAACCTGAGTAAAACATCCACCAAATCCTCTCTATCAGAGACATCATCCACCTCCTTCTCCGTCCCACTTTTCAGATGCTCCTCAATCACCCTCTCCCAAAACCTATTCAGCTGCCCGAAGTTTTTCTCCAACTTCGCCCGCTGGCCAGTAATCCCATCAATCCAATCCCCTGCTGGAAAGAAATCCGCGGCAAAGAATCCAACCACGAGATTCTGCGTCTCCGCCATGACTCCGTGAGACAAGCTCCTCTGTCCTCGGTACACTCCAGCGCCTCCTCCGAGCTTATCTCCGAACACCACTCGGCACAGGACGTTGTAAGAAAGGGCAGAAATCATCTCGCTCAGGTTGATTGAGGACGATTTAGATGATAGCTCTGTAATGGCAGCGGAGAGATTAGCTACTTCCTGCTCTCTGACGATTTGAAACGATCGCACTCGCCTGGGGCTCAGAAGCTCGAGCATGGAGAGCTTGCGCGCTTGTCTCCAGTTCTCGCCGTACGGGGCGAAAGAGATGTTGGAGTTGTTGAAGGAGAACAGAGTTGCGGCCTTCAATGCCGGCCGGCCGGAGAAGATGATATCATGGGATTTAAAGATGGATTTGAGTGCGTCGNGGACGATTTAGATGATAGCTCTGTAATGGCAGCGGAGAGATTAGCTACTTCCTGCTCTCTGACGATTTGAAAAGATCGCACTCGCCTAGGGCTCAGAAGCTCGAGCATGGAGAGCTTGCGCGCTTGTCTCCAGTTCTCGCCGTACTGGGCGAAAGAGATGTTGGAGTGGTTGAAGGAGTACAGAGTTCCGGCCTTCGATGCCGGCCGGCCGGAGAAGATGATGTCATGGGATTTAAAGATCGATTTGAGTGCTTCCGCGGAGGAGACGACTAGGGTTGGGATGGAGCCGAGATAGAGAAACATGAGGGGGCCGTGCTTTTGGGAGAGGCGGAGGAAGGAGCGGTGAGGCATCGAACCCACCTGGTGGAGGTTGCCGATGATGGGGAGCCTCCATGGACCTGGAGGCAGCTTCTTTCCGGCTCTGTTTCCTTCTGCAAGTTTTTTCAGTAATGGAAGGGATACGGCGAGGAGGATGAGGAGCAGGACCACTAGTGGTCCCATTGCATTCGAGGACGATGGACANCTTCTTTCCGGCTCTGTTTCCTTCTGCAAGTTTTTTCAGTAATGGAAGGGATACGGCGAGGAGGATGAGGAGGAGGACCACTAGTGGTCCCATTGCATTCGAGGACGATGGACAAAAACCTCGAGGGTCGTTGAAGAATATAAATGGATGGAGACCAATTACGTGTTCATTTTTTTATGAAAATAATCATATTATTTAATAAATCATAATTAAAATTAATCGGTTCGAGTTTTGATGGGTTCAAACGGACAACACATACAGAGATGTATACGCTTTTCGATCTCAATTGTCGATCATAAATTTTTTTCTTAAAAAAAAGGGCCCACCGAAGTACAATTTTGCTTTGATCCACGGTTGGGATACATCTCTGCATGCGCTGTCTGTATGAAATAATTTTCGGGTTCAAACATGTATCGTGTCCGGTGGAAATAAAATGAAGATTTTAAAATGTTAAACTTGAGAATTTTGATATTATTACTATTATTATTATTATTATTATTATTATTATTATTATTAAAATATGTTTTGATTTATAAAGATTGTAATGTTATTTATAGTTGATAATGTTGTGATGCTAGTCATTTTTTTATGAGGAGCTGTTGGACAAAATTGTTAATAAAATTGATACGTTCTTTAAAAAAATTATTTTAATTATATACAAATCTCATAACATTTCAAATAAGCTTATAATTGAGATTTAAATTGAAGATCATCTCCAGTAAGCATATAATCAAATTGATCAACTCGATAATGTGAGTCTAACAAAGCCAAAATTGATTTGATTCGAGTCCAATCAAACTAATTTAGCACAATTGGAGGCTTATGATGGACAATTGAATAGTTAAATGAATTTCAAATTTAACAAGTTTAAAGTTAAATCAAGCGCCTGATCGACTTGAATCGAATGAGCTCATGATCACTCGATTCTGGCATCATTAAAACACTCAAATACACATAATGAGATAAAAGGGATCGCTCACGGTCATCTGATAGAGTCGTCCAATTTCATATGGTATTTACAGAGGATGTCGCTCCCAAAATTTATATATAGAGCCCCACTCCCTTCATGAAATGGGACTTCAGATGTATACATGGAGGAGAAAGCTGAAGGAACTCCAAGTTTATGAGGATTCCCAAGCTCCATTGTCGGGCCATTGCTGGCTAGTCATCGTCGCCGTCGTCGAAGCACCATTACCGCTTTTTGGCCACTATTGTTGAGCTATTGTCAGATCACAGTTGTTGGCCACCAGCATCGAGCCACAAACATTACAATACACATGTTGTCCAGTCATTGCTCTCAGTTGTTTACCTCATTTTTTGCGTGGAGTTTATCATGTTCATTCGCTCTATAAATTAGGGCCCAACCTTAAGGTTTCCTTTTCTGGCTTTTCCTAGGGGGCTGGTGATTAAAATAATACCAAGATAGAACTTCAAATATCTTTTCACTCCTTATAGTTTCTTGAGCTTAACTTTGAGTTCTTAACTTTTAATTGGGTTGATCGAGGTTAAGACATCGAAGCTTAAGTTAGGTTCCTATAGCCTTAGAAATGTCTTAAACTACCATTTGACTCAAGAGACTTAGGTCTTTTATTTGATTTTAGTTTGGGCACTTTGCCCTTCTCTTTTGTACCAAGAAAGAGTTTATCTTTTAATGAAAGAGAAAATAAAATAAAAAATTATTAATTGAAGTTCAAAATAAAAATAAAATTGAAAAAAACCAAAGTAAAACTCAATGAAATTATAAAATGAAAATCATAAATCAACATTACAAAGTAAAATCAAAATAAAGCAAAGACAAATTTAATGAATTTATAAAATGAAAAAAAAAATTATAATCACAAAGTAAAATCTAAAGCAAAGAAAATAAATTCAATTCAATTATAAAATGAAAATAACAAATTAAAATCACAAAGTAAAATCAAAATAAAAACAAATCATATACAAATAAAACGATCAAAGCAACTCAAAAATGAAAATCAAATAAAATGAAATGTCATTAAAACTTTGAAATAAATCAAAATTAAAAAAAAATTAACCAAAATTAAATTCACCAAAATCATGAAGCTCAGAGTGAAAACAAAGTAAAATCACAAAGTTAAAATTCCAAAATATAATAATAAATATAAAATAGCAATGCAAAACTAAATTAAGAAAATCAAATTAATATGAAACAAAAATAAGTTCACGTACATCATAAACCCAAAATCAAAATTCAAATCAATCCAATGTAAGAAAAAAATCATTAAAATCCAAAATTACAAATAAAAAAAAAATAGTAACATCAAAATTAGAAGATCAAAATCAATTCTAAAAATAACAAAATTATAAATCTTTAAGTAAGATATTTTAATAGAAGGAAAATAAATTAAAAATCCAATGATAAAATGAACACTTCACTCATTCATCCAATTTTTAAATCACCACACCGAAATTCCAAATCCACACCCACTTGAAATCAAGTTCAAATTCAAGCTCAAATCCAAACCCATATTCAAACCACATCAAAGCCAACTAAAACTTTATGACAAGCCAAATTTTAATCTCATTTATGCTCATTTCAAGCTTCCAGACGAAGCCCAACTTCAAGCCACCATGAGCTTACTTTGACTCATCATCAAGCCTACATTTGGCTCCTTCTATGCTAACGAAACTCAAGCCAATTTTGAGCCAACGACAAAACAAATCTCAATCGATTACAAGCTAACTGATACATATAAAATATATAGCATTTTTAGACACATTTTTATACCTATTTTTTAGATATTGCGCTTTAATGAAAGATATTTGTGTTTTTTTCTTTCAGGTACAAGTAAAAAGGTGAAAAAATGCTAAAAGCAGTGAAAATGATCAAATTTGGAGCAAAAATATGAAAATTGTGCTAAAGTATTTTGGCGCCTAAGTGCTGGTGAAATAGAGAAGGTCATGCATAAGTGTTAGAGGCCCCGCACTTAAGCACCAGAGGTAGATATGTGACGATTTACTTCATTTTTCCGNGTCATGCATAAGTGTTAGAGGCCCCGCACTTAAGCACCAGAGGTAGATATGTGACGATTTACTTCATTTTTCTGAATTTTGAAGGGACATTTGAGACACCTATTAGCTAAAGAGGATAGTTATGACCACTATAAAANCAAATTTTGAAGGGACATTTGAGGCACCTATTGGCTAAAGAGGATGGTTATGACCACTAGAAACAAAAATATGATTAAGAGTCTTGTGAAAGGAGGCATCCTTTGGAGAATACATCAAATTGGGAAACATTTTGAAGAGTTACCAATACACCTCTTGTAGATTTATAAAAGAATAAAGTTGAGACTTTTTGAAGAGTCCTATAAGTGCTACAAATGGGGAGTTTTGAGAGGAAAATTTAGAGAGATTTTCAGGCATTTCAAATTTACTATATCTTTTTTGTTTTTAGTTTTATTCTGAGAGTCAAGAGTGTTGTAAAAGAAAAGAGATTCAAAGGAACTTCAAGAGTTTAGTGGAGGATTTGAGTTAAGTTTTTATCTTTGGTTTTAAACTACTTTTGGTTTTAATCGAGAATTCTTGTTGGTTTGATAATGATTTCTACTTTTACACTAAATTGTGGTTTTATTTTCT
>JXCR01143097.1:387326-411176 GCA_002079205.1 Phalaenopsis hybrid cultivar | reverse complement strand
GAAGTTATTCTTCACCTCCTCCAAACATGATAAGAACTATGCAAGTGATGTGGATTGTGTGGACTCGAACTGGCTTGTATGATTTTTCTTCAAATAGTTCTTTCCCCTTACACTAGGTTCTTGTTCCTATAGTCGTAAAGTCCTTAAGTTTCCCAACTATGACTAGCACTTTAAGAAGGCCTCAATTGTATTAGCATTCCTTCGTGTTGTGCCTATAGTCCTAATTGTAAGCACAATAATTCATAGTATTCTTGAGGTAAGTTCCAATTTTATCATGGGTGCTCTATTGAAATAATATCTATTTTGAATGTCCTCCATTTTCTCATCCATTGAAGTACTTCATGGTTAGATAGTGGTTGCAATGGCAGGTAGAAGGATGTGAATCATGCCTCGGTCTCCACCCTTTGCCTTGGGGGGGCTCTCTTATGCGGGCGATGGTTTTCTCTGGAGAAAATGAGATTGGAGTTATACTTCCTGGCCAATATGTGCTTGTTGTCCAGGTCCAACAACTCGAATGACATCTCTAGTCGTTGCAAACCCAACTCATATCGAAAGGGTCCTTCCTTCAACTCCTGAACTAGGATGACAAGAGATACTATGGGTTCTAGGTCCCACACTTCCAACGTCTTATTCTAAAAGCGTGTGATGAATGATTGAAGGCTCCTATTCTGTCTCTATCAAATATGCATAAGGGTTTATGAGTTATTCTAAGGTTTTTGGGCTCAAAAAAACTGCACAATAAAAAATTACGTAAAATCAGTGAATGATGTTATTACTTATAGTAGTATTGCAGTGAACCATCTGAGGGCTGACTCCCTCAGTGTGGTAAATAATAAAAAGCATTTTGGCATGTCTGTGATCCTCAACAAATGCACAATTTACTCAAGCAAGGCTATATGGTTAGTCAAACCAGTTATCTCCTTTTAGGACTCCAGTGTTNGCTGACTCCCTCAGTGTGGTAAATAATAAAAAGCATTTTGGCATGTCTGTGATCCTCAACAAATGCACAATTGACTCAAGCAAGGCTATATGGTTAGTCAAACCAGTTATCTCCTTTTAGGACTCCAGTGTCAGGATTTTGAACTCTCCATAGGTGCTTAGCCCTAGAGATTTGCAGAAAGAACTCATTATCGGGCTATCAGGTCTCCTCAGTACACCCAAATTGTTGTCTAGCAATCAATGCCAACCTAACACTGTCGAAGAGCTAGGAGTCGCTTTCTCTTTTCAAGGTCGGGNACTCATTATCGGGCTATCAGGTCTCCTCAGTACACCCAAATTGTTGTCTAGCAATCAATGCCAACCTAACACCGTCGAAGAGCTAGGAGTCGCTTTCTCTTTTCAAGGTCGGAGGTGGGGGTAGGGGTAGGAGTGGGGATGGGGGAGTGGACTCTTTGGTTATTGGGTGTCAGTCTTCCTTCAGAGGAATCTACTATCTCATCCCAGGCAGCGCATCTCAAATGACATCTAACACTTGATCTTTCAACGTTTTGATCTGCTGGTTCACAAACTCTCTTGTGCACTCCTTGTTATTGATGTCTCTATTATGGTGGTTTCTTCTCCTTAAGCTGCTCCTATTTTTGTTTTTGGCATGGTCAATGCTTAGTGCACCTTTTATAATGTTGAATTTTCATTTGTTCGTAAATCACACCCAAGAAACAGTGCGTGGGGGGGGAGAGGAGTGAACAGTCAAACATCATTCGAACTGTGTCTTATTCATAAAATGATCTCCCTATTTATACAGGGAGAGNTGGCATGGTCAATGCTTAGTGCACCTTTTATAATGTTGAATTTTCATTTGTTCGTAAATCACACCCAAGAAATAGTGCGTGGGGGGGGGGAGAGGAGTGAACAGTCAAACATCATTTGAACCGTGTCTTATTCATAAAATGATCTCCCTATTTATACAGGGAGATAGCACAATATGATGATGTTGTATTTTTGGTCCTTCTTTAAAAAGGATTTTATAGAGTATTATTGGTATTTTACATGTATGAACTTATCATCCATCTACTCTTTGGGTCGTCAACTAAGCTCAATTTGATCTATCTTGGCAGGTTGAGATTCACTCAATGGATGTGATCAAATCGATTGGCTGAGTTTTTTAGGAAAATTGATCCTCATAATCTTGTGTTGGTGGGCCCTCCATAATTTTCTTTTCTTTTGGACAATTAGATCTCCTCGGGATCATCACTAGCACATTTTTTATGTACAAACAGGAAAAAAGTTCTCTAATTAAGTCTTGTTTGGGATCAATTTTATTTTTTTATTTTTAATTTTAATTTTTTGTTGTGTTTAAAAACATATTTGTTTAATATGTTTTTTACATATTTTTATTTTTTGTTTCTAAAAACAATTAAATGTGTTTTTGAAAACACTCAAAATAATTTTTCGGTATTTTGAATGTTTTCAAAAACAATCATATCTTAATCAAACATACCAAACAAGTCTTATTTCAAATCAAACCATATAGAAATAAAAACTAAAAATATAAAGTGATACCATACATCTCCTTAGTGAATTTCTTTTGAATATTTTTTTTTAAATAAATAAATAGTCTTCTAATGATACTCAAAATAAGTTTTGGACATTTGGAGTTTTTAAAAAACGAACATATTAATCAAACATGTTTTATTTCAAATCAAAACATAATGAAAAAATAAAAGTGATCCCAAATGGCCCCTTAATTTTTGTGTTTGAAATTTAAAACTCAACAGCNTGTTTTTAAAAACATATTTGTTTAATATGTTTTTTACATATTTTTATTTTTTGTTTCTAAAAACAATTAAATATGTTTTTGAAAACACTCAAAATAATTTTTCGGTATTTTGAATGTTTTCATAAACAATCATATCTTAATCAAACATACCAAACAAGTCTTATTTCAAATCAAAACATATAGAAATAAAAACTAAAAATATAAAGTGATACCATACATCTCCTTAGCGAGTTTCCTTTGAATTTTTTTTTTTAAATAAATAAAAATGCTTCTAATGATACTCAAAATAAGTTTTGGACATTTGGAGTTTTTAAAAAAACGAACATATTAATCAAACATGTTTTATTTCAAATCAAAACATAATAAAAAAATAAAAAATAAAAAATAAAAGTGATCCCAAATGACCCCTTAATTTCTGTGTTTGAAATTTAAAACTCAACAGTAAACTATTGTTCAACTTGCTTTTACTCAGTATGAATCTCTTGAACTTATTTTGATCAACTTTCAGCTAGTTATGTACAACAACAAACCTCTAAAAGATTGCATGGGACATGTAAATAAAAAATTTGCAAAATTTTAATTTTAAAAATAACTCATAATATTAATAAATGAGAAATTGTCACATGTGGGTGATGGTTAGAGATAGGCAGAAGGAAAGATAACAGAGAAAGAGCATAGAATATTGTTATTTTGACCTTTTCATATTTATTTTTCAACTTATAAAATGATTTATTTTTTTTTAATTGAAGTGGATGACTATCAAAAACTTAAAATAGAGCCCTAAAATCTAAGCCATAAGTGTCTCCATATAAATGTCCATATAAATAATGATCACCAAGCTAACATGATGGAGTAATGAGATTATTTAACAAAATATTTAAATATATCAAGCCATATAATTAAGTGAAGGAAAAAAAAAAATCAAAATTTGTCATTCAACCATATAATATAAGGAGTTGACTTTTTGATCTGTTTTGAAAATGGGTAAGGTTACTTTAATTTTAGGTTAGACCTGAACTAAGCTCATTAACCCTAATTGACAACGCCATATGAAATAACTAGGGATTTCAATTTAAAAAGAATAGGGGCTAAAATGAATCCTCAAATTAGTCGTCGTTGTTAAGATTGTGTTTGTTGTAGCACTTTAAATCCTGCAGTATTGGGTCAGATCGGGTCTTCGAGGGACGGTTAGGGAAACTTTGTTGGACTGGCTCTTCTGATAAATTAGCTCCACTGCAGGATCAGCTATCACATTGAGTCGGCTTTCTTGTAATGGATGACTCGAACGCTCTCTTGTTTTCTTTTTTTTTTATCTGGTCTGATTGCTTACACTTGGAACACCTAATCATCTTCTTGTCCGCCCTTCATTTTTGGCCTTGTTGACCTTGATCACATGGCTTAGCTCGTTCAATTAAATGGGCCTCACAATCTTCTTGTACTGGATCTGCCTCCGTTGTATCTCTCTTCTAGACCGTCTGATCCCTTCAAGATGGGTGCAGACATCTTTTTTAACATACACTCGCATAAAATACTTGACGTTCTCCTACGTAAAAGCACTCGAGCTAGTGGCTTCCTTTTATTTTTGTTTTTTTAATTATTTTTATTTTCTTAATATTAACACCCTCGTCCAACTTTGTATTAATAAAACACAACCCAACACACATTTTATAAAATATAAAAAATTAAGAAAATAGAGTTGGCCTTTAAAGATGAAAATGGAAACTTCGCATTGAAAAAAAAAACCGAAAAAAACCGGTCAAATCGGGCGGCTTAGCTTTCTCTTAAAAAATAAAAATAAGTGGTAGTGGTTCGAATAATTGACCCGGGCACCAATCATTAGGGCACATTAGTCAAAGTATGGCCGGCTTTTTTTCCACTTTTTTTTTTTCAGAAAAATAAATTTATTTATTTTGAAATATTTACATGCATACCACTCAATTCTTATGAATTTACATATGCACCCCTTACATTTGCTCAAACGTTCCTGATAAATATATTTACACATTCGACCGGCGGAAAATTTGCGTACGTAAAACGTACGTACGCAGCGCTGCGTACTTCATGAAGGTTATTCAGAGAGTATCGAGGGGTTATATCCGCGTTATATCCCTTGNAATATATTTACACATTCGACCGGCGGAAAATTTGCGTACGTAAAACGTACGTACGCAGCGCTGCGTACTTCAGTATCGAGGGGTTATATCCGCGTTATATCCCTTATAACCTATAAATATATGAAAACATAAGCGCGGAAGTTACTGGAAGGGACAGCTGGGTTACATGAGTTATAACGTGGATATAACCCATCAATACCGTCTGAACTGCGTACGTCTTACTTGTGCAAGCAGTTTTTTCTCGACGAGGCTTGTTTAAGAATTTTGAATAAATAAATAAAAAAAAGGGTAAACTTCACTGTCTACCAACAACCATTTTTGTCCTTTTTTTCAAAATTNTGGAAACTGATGAGGTTGGTCGAGCTGTTAGAGCTGGCTAACAACCATATATCAATCGGGGAGTACAACTTCAATCTCATTTCCTACATGGCCAATTCATCCATCTGTCGCCGGTAGAAGAGAGTNGGTCGAGCTGTTAGAGCTGGCTAACAACCATATATCAATCGGGGAGTACAACTTCAATCTCATTTCCTACATAGCCAATTCATCCATCCGTCGCCCGTAGAAGAGAGTCCCCCCCCCTAAGGTGAAGGGTAGAGACTGAGCCATGCCTTTCACCCGTCCTCATTATGAAGACACTCGAACACCCGACGATCATAGGGAAACTGACAGAACATACGACCAAGAGAGTCAGACTCAGTTTCCTAACTAGTGTCTGGCTCAGTATGATGAGTGCCCACTATCTAATAATAAGCTCTCAAATAAATTTTGTTGAGTCATTACAACCCTTGTATTTTATTTTCAAGTTCTTAAAAATAGTTAAGTTAAATCTTTTTAAATTTTACATACTATCTCAGGTCCGACAAACACTTGAGCAACATAGGAAGTTCACACAAGAGATCTTCAAATTTTGATCAACACTCAGAGAACTCGAACCAATTCTTTGGCAGTAGCTCTGTTCAGATGATAAAACTGAGAGTGNTAGGGCCGGCAAAATTGAAAAATGTAATTTCAAAGTAACAATGTTTCGGGTGGTCTATGTAACTATCCCTTAAAAAAATAATAGTTGAGCATATGTACGTGAGCGTCGTTGTTTTTTGTTACATTTCCCCCAGAAGTAATGGGGTTTCTTGAAGGTGCAACATGGTTCAATAGTGGTTCTTATAAATAACTGAAAACAGTGAATTTGTATGAAGTAATAATATTTGTAGAATTTAGTTCATAAAAAGTATGCTAACCTTGATCTCGAGGAGATCTAACAGTCCAAAAGAAAAAAAAGTGCTAGGAGGGAGGGCCCACCGATAAAAGAACGTGGGCTCACTTATCTGACTGAGTATAGTCTTTCAAACGAAAGCCAGCAAGGATAAAGCCGGTTGAGCCACAAGAATGNGACTGAGTATAGTCTTTCAAACGAAAGCCAGCAAGGATAAAGCCGGTTGAGCCACAAGAATGAAAAAAAAAAATGACTGAATGCTCTCAGTTTGAACCATTCTATCATAAACAAAATAACAAGGAATCCAACCCAACCACCACTAAGAAGTTGACTCGATGGAAGATCTATCCCTTTAACATCTCCAATCATATTGAGGATATCTGGAAGCTCCCCTATCAATTATCAAGAGTCATCGCCCAGACAAAATCAGTCAAGCGAGCTCGTCCTGCCAACCCAAAGCCATCCAAGTTTGGTCGACCAAAAACGCTAACGAAACCAGTTTTGCCAAACTTATGCCAAACAAGCACAACCGATCAAGTTAGAGAAGCCGAGCGATAGACTCGTACATGTAAAATATCAAGAATACTTTGTATAACCTCTTTTGAGGCAGAGGCAAAAATATAAAATCGTCATATTGCATCAATTCCCTTAAAAATAACAAGATTATATTATGAATAAAAGGGTGGATGAACATGATAGACACTATGTTTTAATGTTTATTATTGTTCACTCCTCTTTTTGTCTCTTCCACTNCACAACCGATCAAGTTAGAGAAGCCGAGCGATAGACTCGTACATGTAAAATATCAAGAATACTTTGTATAACTTCTTTTGAGGCAGAGACAAAAATATAAAATCGTCATATTGCATCAATTCCCTTAAAAATAACAAGATTATATTATGAATAAAAGGGTGGATGAACATGATAGACACTATGTTTTAATGTTTATTATTGTTCACTCCTCTTTTTGTCTCTTCCACTTTCTNCTTCATCTAGACCATCTACTTCTCGTGCTTCTACATCTAGAGGTGATACCAAGACTCAGGATGAGTTGTTGCAGAAGATGATGGTCAATATCAATTTTACCGCTGATAAGGTACAAAATTTAGAGTGTTTTATAGATCATACTAATAGATATAATAGAAGGAAGAGTGATTATGAAGAGAAATTCCACTCATCTTTGGAAAGCCTGATTAGAGGTGAACCGAAAGTGCAATTTCCTCTATATCCTAATTATGAGCCTGTAGAAAAATGGTACAGTGGTGATTTTGAGGATGAATAGTAGAGTTGAGTTATTCACTTTATGATTGTAATATGATGTGAACTAAGTGGACTAAGCTTGCTACATTTGCATTTGTGTGTTGTTTTGGACTATGTTGTGTTTTAAACGTTTATGTTTTATTATTATGACGTTTGTGGTAGTTAATATTTTATTTTTAAATTTTAGGGTAGTATCTGCTGTTTTGTGTTCAGTACTATGTTTTAGTTAGTTTAGAACTTAATTTCATATCTGTTATAAAATAGAAAGTTTTGCTAGCTTAGATATAAAACTCGAAATTCAGAAATTGCTGCCCTGTATTTTTCTTTTATCATGTTAGTGTGTTGTTTGCTTTTATACCCACTATCTAGAAGTCTATTGAATCTCTACATATTAAACTAAAATAAAATACAGAAAAATTGTTTTACTCCTGTCTTTAGTTTTATACTTGTATAATTACGATGTTAAAATTCATGTTAGCATGTTATTTTTAAATTTTCATTCCTGCTTATATATATATCTAATGCTAAACTGTTTAATCTGTTAAAAATTTAAGTTTGGGGGGGAGGGGGGATGAAAGACGTTTTCAAAACTGAAATTTTATTTGTTCTTAAATGTACTACAAGTGAATTTGATTTTAAAAGAAAAATTTATTATGTACTTGTCCTCGAGTGACACTTCAAACTTTAAAAACCAAATATGTATGATATGTATATGAGTTTCTTTAGGAGTTACTAAAATTTTGATTTATAAATATAGTAGTCCAATTTAGAAAAAATAATTAGTAAATGAGATCAATTTAAAGTTTGAAAATTTTTAATGATAAGAACCATGAAAATATGGGTTCCTATCTAATTCAGAAATATTGTAAGTTCTCTAAAATTAGATTTTAGTTCTTTTATTTTCTCTACTTAAAAGTTTTTATTAAAAAAAACTTTAGTTACTATATTATATTTATAAGCTTAAGATTTTATCAAGTCTTATACTTTAAAAAGATCAAATGTAGAACCAATTTTTGATTAGGCACTAATCCTCAAGCTTCTCCTCCCTTACATTTCTTTTCTTTTTCTTTTATTTTTCTCTTCTTTTCTTTTTCTTTTCTTTTTCTTTTCTTTTCTTTTTTTTTTCTTTTTCTTGTTCAGGCAAGGATTACTATATCTGGGTAGGTCTTTAATGATTTTGAATTAACTTTCTCCTTTCCTAAAGTAAAGTCTTGATATAAAACTTTTACTTATAAATATAATAGTAGTTTCAAAATCATTTTAATAAAAGAAATTTAAGTACTAAAAATAAAAGCCTAAATTATCTAAATTTTTCAAAAATACAATTCTTCTTACTAAAGATAGTCACTTATATTAATCATTTTCTATACTAAAAATTTTTATCTTAAAGTTTTTCTTCATTCATTAAACTTTTAACTAAATTTTCTTACTCATTTCTGAAATCAAATTTTACCTCCCTAATATAACTTCATATACATAATCAATTTTTCTTTTAAAATTCAAATTCATTTGTAGTTCATTTGAGAACAAATAAAACTCAAGTTTTGAAAATATTTTTCATCCCTACCCCAAACTTAATTTTTTTAACAGATTAAACAGTTTAGCATCAGATAAGTATATAGGCAGGAATGAAGAATTAAAATAACATGCTAACAGGAATTTTTACATCCTAATTATACAAGTATAAAACTAAAAATAGGAGTAAAATTAATTTTGATCAAATTTTCTAACATTTTATTTTAGTTTAACATGCAGAGATTTAATAGACTTCTAAATAGTGGGTATAAATGCAAACAACACACTAACATGATAAAAGAAAAATACCAGGTAGCAGTTTCTAAATTTTTAAATTAAGATCTAAGAAAGCAAGATTTTTAACTTAAAAAAAAAGACATGGAATTAAGTTAAGTTTTAAACTAACCAATCTACAATACTAAAAATAAAAACAGTTTCTACCCTAAAATTTTAAAAACAAAATACTATCTAACACAACAATCACAACAATAATAAAACATAAAATTTCAAAACAGAACATAAATCATAGTCCATAACATCACATAACTACATCTGTAGCAGTACTACATCACAGAGTCCATAACAAAGCACAAACATAACAATACATCAAATCAAATCAAGTCTAACACATCATCTCTCATCTCTACTCCTCTCCACTCTCAGAATTGCCACTATACCATTTTTCTTTAGGCTCATAGTCAGGATAATGAGGATATTGAAGAAATACTGCTCCTGGGTCACCTCTAATAAGGCCCTCCAGAGCTGGGTATAATTTCTCCTCAAAGTCACTCTTTCTTCTATTATACCTATTTATATGCTCAACAAATTGTTCTAGATTTTGAACTTTATCAGTGGTAAAGTGGATATGAGCCATCATCTTATATAATAACTACTCTTGAGTCTCAGTTGACTCACCTTAAGATGTAGAAGCATGAGAAGCAGATGGTCTTGATGAAGATGCAGTAGAGGTAGATACAGCAAACGTCTCTAATTCATAGCTCCTGGAAAATCCTCCTCTCCAGCCAAAAATCGAATGCTCCGAATAAGTCTTCACATTCACTTTTGTAATGGCCTTCAACAAAACTTCCTCCCAAATATCATACTTTACTCCAGCCTGCTCACATAAAGAAATTATAGAGGAAGCAAATCCCATACCTGCAGTAGTAGCAGCAACAGCTGAACTGATGATAGTGTGATTGATCAAAGCCCCTATGTTGATGGGCTTTCCCTCCTGAATACAATAATTCAATATCACTCTATCGGTCACTTCACTGAGATGATTTGTAGGAAGCAGATGAGCAGATAAAAAATTGTGCCAAGCCTTTGATGTTGCACACAACTTTGACATTAAAAAATTTACTCTCCTCTCATTTTTAATCTTCGAAAGTCCTCTTCCAATAATCAAATAAGATATGATATCGTCCAATTCCACTTCCTTAGGACTATAATTCGAATAAAAACAAAAAGTCTCTGGTGGTAAATGGTAAAATAAGTTGATTACCTCTTGAGTAAAAGGTACCAACTTCCCTTGAACCATAACTCAATCGTCCTCAGCCTTTGAGAGATTTGCATAAAACTCCCTTACAACAGAATTATAGAGAGAAACAACAGAATTGTTCCCACTATCGGTGGACTATCAGGTCTTCCCCTTCTCCACTTAGACACTTAAAACATTGCTCCTGAATTAATTTTTGCGACTGTAGAGTGTCACTATATCAATCCTGAGCTTTTGAACTGACAAATTTGCTTGAATCAAATGGGCTTTTTCCTTTGCTCCTTTTCATTCTTGGTGTCATTCTACAAATTTGATAAATTCCAAAAATAACTTTAAAAATCAAGTTTAAATCACTAAACTAAACTTCCAAAAGCACTAACTAAACTTCCCAAGCAATTTTCATAGATTTTTCTTCGCTCTTCACCATGAATAGTAAATTTTCAAAATCTTCTAAATGTGCTTAAAATATATGGTGAAAATCAAACATTTTTTCATAGAAGTAAAGCACTTACCTCAAGGAACTTGGAGCTAGCAAATCTCACTTAATTCCACCAAGAAATCTCCAAATTTTACTTGCCCTAGCTATTAAAATCGTGAGCTCCAGTTGGGGAAGATGATAAAAGGCGTTAAAAATGGCATTTTAAGACCAAAAATTAACTTTTAACCATTCGCAAACTGGTTTTCGTGAACCAGCGCTTAAGTGTGGGTAAGTGGTGCTTAAGCGCCTGCCTCTCGGGTTGGCTAGCGCTTAAGCGCGAGATGTGGCGCTTAGGCGCCAGTGCGCAATTTTTGAAATTTTTAATTTTAAGTAAAATGCACTATTAACCTAAGTAAACCACCCCTAAAAGGCTCATAGCACTTAAATGACTATTTTTGCTTCCTATAACTCCCAGCTCTCTCAAAATTCTCCATAATAATTAATTCAATTTGAGGCTAAAAGTAACTCAAATTTTCACAAAAAGAAACTTATATTAATTCACAAACAAGTACAAAAACATTTAACACTTAGTTCTCTTTCCAAGTAGTCTTGGATGAGAAAGTTTTCCTAAGTACAAAACACTTAATACACATTTACAATTAAACACATAAGTGAAAAAAACACTAAACACTAGACATAAACACTAACACACTTAAAAAAATGACTCTAAACACACAATTCCTAACACTTAACTTAATGCCACTCTTCATTAGAAGGAACGCATTCCTGTCTCTCAGCAGTCTCTCCAAGAATATAAAGTTGATAAAACGGACGGTGGTGATGAGCTCTAATAATATCATCTTCTATCAACTTTTGCTTAAGGAACATCGCCTTATCCGCTTCCTCTACATAACTTGTATGGCTAAATTGCATCTTAAGTTGCCACCCAATAAGTTCTAGATGAGCATACAATTCAAGCACCTTAGTCTCCAATACAAATATAGTATTCTCCATTTGGTTGATCTTCTCCGATATCCCTTCAATACTAATGGTTAAGAAACTGTTATACATCTTTTGTGCACTTTGACTAATGAAATTCTTCCTTCTTCAAATCCATCTCTCATGAACACATTTTCTCTAAGTCTTTCTCTTTCTTAGACTTTTAGGGCTAAAAATAATCCGAGGTGAAATTCCTTCACAAACCCCTTCTATTTACAGGCCTAATTCCCCCTCATAACTTCTAGGAACGACTAGAAACTGCCAAGACAAGTTTATTCCAACTAAATTGCAATTACATCTTCTAGAAATCGAAATTTGCACATGTGATTAAATTTCCACGCTTAAGCGCTGGTGCACATTTTTGCACCAATCAACTTAACATCCAAATTCTCATTCTAACATGTCTAGGTCACTAAATAAAGTATAAAAATCATTACTAGCACATAATAGACTAAAAAAAACTACCTCAAATTTCTTAATCAGACTCAAAACAACAATCAAAGTAAAAACACACTGATAACTATGGGTTGCCTCCCATAAACTGCTTGGTTTTACGTCGTCGGCCTGACGTAACCAGTGCTCATTCTGGTTGACCCAACATCATTCCATCATTTTATTTATGTTGATCCCCTATATAATAAGGTTTCAGTCTATCTCCATTCACTTTAAAAATTTTATCAGAATTAGGATCTTTAATATTCACAACTCCATAAAGATAAACTTTTATCACAACAAATGGGCCCATCCTCGCATTATATAGCAAAACTTGTTGCCCTGATTGAAAATTTTTAGTAAGAATCCTTTGATCATGCCACATTTT
Organism: Phalaenopsis hybrid cultivar; assembly: GCA_002079205.1. Lineage (NCBI taxonomy): Eukaryota > Viridiplantae > Streptophyta > Magnoliopsida > Asparagales > Orchidaceae > Phalaenopsis > Phalaenopsis hybrid cultivar. The sequence continues at coordinate 398,626 of JXCR01143097.1, read as the reverse complement.
CATCTTTTCTTTATAAATCTTAGCACTCTCATAAGATTCATTCATTATCTCTTCATGCTCATTTATTTGTAACAATCTTTTCTCACCAGTATCTTTTAAATTATAATTGAACTCTTTAATAGCCAAATATGCTTTATGCTCAAGTTCAACGTAAGTGATGGACATTCCTATAGGAGTTCTATATGCAGTCCTATAAGCCCACAAAGCATAGTCAAGTTTGAATGACCAGTCCATTTTTGTTGGATTCACAAATTTTCCCATAATTCTTTAAATTTCTTGATTGGAAAATTTAGCCAAACCACTTGTCTGAGGATGATAAGCAGTAGAAATCCTACGATTTATATGATATTTTCTTAATAACTTCTCCATAATGACATTTCTGAACTGACTTCCCCCATCAGTAATGATAACTCTGGGCATCCAAAATCTACAAAATATGTTCGTTTTAAAAAATTTTTGCAACACTTTGAGCATCACATTGAGGTAAAGCAACAACTTCTATCCATTTGGATACATAGTCCACTACTAACAGTATATATAAATTTATGAAGGATGGTATAAATGGTCCCATGAAATCTAATCCCCAAACATCAAATATTTCAACTTCTAGCATATAATTGAGGGACATCTCATTTCTTCTAAAAATATTACCTACCTTTTACATCTATCACAAGTTTTGATATAAGCATTAACATCTCTAAAAATTGTAGGCCAATAAAATCCATATTGTAGAATTTTGTATGTTATTTTATCAACACCAAAATGTCCCCCAATATTAGAATTATAACCTTTTTAGATAATTTCATAAGTTTCTTCTAACAGACACATCTTCAAATGATCAAATCCTTCCCTTATTTATATAAATATGGTTCTAAATTTCCTCATTTTTTGGTATGTCATTCCATAGGGTTTAAGATCACTAACAATATAGTTCACAATGTTGGCATACCACAAAACACACCACTCATTTACAGTGAACAATTTTTCATCTGGAAAATGTTCATTAATTTCTTTTTCAAAACAGAGTGGTTTTTCTAATTCAAACCTGGACAAATGATCAACAATTTGATTTTCAGTTCCCTTCCGATCTACTATTTCAAATTCAAATTTTTGTAAAAGAAGAATCCATCTTATAAGTCTCAGTTTAGTGTCCTTTTTTTCATTAATTACTTAATAGCAGAATGATCTGTATGCATTATACAATGAGTTCCAATCAAATATGATCTAAATTTATCAAAGGCATATATTATTGCTAATAACTCTTTTACAGTTGTTGTATAATTAATTTGAGTTTCATTAAGAGTTTTACTAGCATAGTAAATAACTTTGAAAATTTTATCATATCTTTGACCTAAAACAACTCCAATAGCATAATCACTTGCATCACACAAAAGTTCAAAAGGTTTTTCCCAATTCGGTGAAACTGTAATTGGTGCAGTGATTAATTTTTATTTTAATAGTTTAAAAGCTTTTAGGCATTCCTCATCAAAATTCAAAATTGCATCTTTCTCCAGTAAATGACATAAAGGCTTAGCAATCTTAGAAAAGTTCTTAATATATCGTCTGTAGAATCTAGTATGTCCTTAAAAACTCCTAATTTCCCTTACATTTATTTGATAAGGTAAATTAGCGATCACTTGAATTTTAGAAGGTTCTACTTCCATACAATTTTCTGATATTTGATAACCTAATACAATTCCTCCTGCTACCATAAATTGGCATTTTCCCCAGAAGGACTAAATTTGTTTCTTCACAGAGCTTAAGAACTTTAGATAAATGTTCTAAACATGAGTCAAATGAAGTTCCAAATCACTGAAAAGCTTAAGAACTTCAGAAATGAAGTTCCAAACACTGAAAAGTCATCCATGAATACTTCAATCCCTTTTTCAATTAAATTCTAAATTTGTTTCTTCACAGCGCTTAAGAACTTTAGATAAATGATCTAAACATGAGTCAAATGATTTCCAAATACTGAAAAGTCATCCATAAAGACTTCAATCCCTTTTTTAATTAAATCACAAAAAATTGCCATTATACATCTTTGAAATGTAGCAGGAGCATTACATAAACCAATGGACATTCTTCTAAAAGCTAAAGTACCATATGAACTGGTAAATGTTATTTTCTCTTGATCCTCAGGAGATATTTGAATTTGGTGATAACTGTTATATCCATCTAGTAAACAAAAGTATTTGTGCCCAACTAGTCTATCCAACATTTGATATAGAAAGAATAGTGGAAAATAATCTTTCATAGTGGCAAGATTTAATTTTCTATAATCAATGCATATTCACCACCCTGTAACTTATCTAGTAAGTACTAACTCATTATGCTCATCCACAGTTACAGTTACTCCACCTTTCTTAGGAACACAGTGAATTGGACTAACCCATGTATTATCTGAAATAGAGTAGATAATTCCAGCATCTAACCACTTTAAAATTTCTTTCTTAACAACCTCTTTCATAACAAGATTTAATCTCCTTTGTGGATCAGCCCTAGGTTTTCAGTTTTCTTCCAGATTAATTTTATGCATACAAATTGAAGGACTGATTCATTTAATATCAACAATTGTCCATCCGAAGGCTTTCTTAAAATTTTTTCAGAATTTTCATCAGCTTTTCTTCTTCTTCCTTTATTAACTTCGAGGAAATTATAACAGGTAAAGTAGAGGAATCTCCTAAAAAAGCATATTTTAAATGTTCAGGAAGTAATTTCAACTCAATTTCTAGAGGTTTTTCAATAGATGGACAAAATGATTTATCTTTGTCTATCGTGTCCAAAAATTCAAAACTTTCTTGAACATAACTTTGAATCTTCCTTAAAATGGTTTACACATTGATCTAATTCCTCTTCTTGCTTGTGTTTTAAATCTTTTTCATCAGATTTTCTTCATAAGTAGTCTTGATTGGAATTCGCTCAGAATATTATAACATCCATTCTATAACATTCATCATCTTTACCTTTTGCAGGGTATTTCATTGATTTTGAAATGTTAAAAGTAACAGTGTGATCATTGACGGGCATTGTTAATTCCCCTTTTTGCACATCTATCATTGCTCTTCCGGTAGCTAGGAAAGGTCTCCCCAAAATGATAGGTATCTCTTTATCTTCCCCCATATCTAGCATAATGTAATCAACAGGAAAGATAAATTGATTCACTTTCACTAGAACATCTTTTATAACTCATTTAGGATAGGTTATTGACCGATCTGCTAACTGCAAAGTTACAGTAGTAAGGTTTATTTCTCCTAATCCCAATCTTTTAAATATTTATAATGACATAAGGTTAATGCTTGCACCTAAATCACATAAAACTTTTCCATAAAATCCGTCTCCTATTGCACACGAAATTGTAAAGCTACCAGGATCTTTAAGATTTTTCAGGAAGTTTCTTTTGAATTACATACTAACTCCTCACTAAGTGCAACAGTCTCATTATCTTCAAACTTCCTTTTTTTGTTGAGAATATCCTTCACAAACTTTACATAGCTTGGTATTTGTTCTAAGGCTTCAGCAAATAAAATATTGATTATAAGCTTCTTAAATATTTCCTGAAATTTTGAAAATTGCTTATCCAACTTCTGTTGTCGAACTCTCTGAGGAAATGGAGGTGGTGGTTTTAATAAATCAATTTTTGGCAGAGAAATAAGTCTTTCAAAATCTTTCAGAGTGTCCTCTTTTGATTCTTCAATTTCTTCTCTCTCTAATTCAATCTCTTTTTGAACCCTACCTTCCAACTCTCTTCCGCTTCTAAGTTGTACGGCTTTAACTTGCTCTTTATTTTAGTCTTTTGGATTTGATTCAGTATTACTAGGAAGTGTTCCTTGGGATCTATTAATTAATGAACTTACAATTTTCTCAATTTGATTCTAAATATTTCTAATTGTAGCTCCTTGACTTTATAACTGATTACCCATTTGTAACACCACTTCTTCTATAGACAACTTCTTATCCTTAAACTCTGTATTACTGTAGAAATCTGGAGGATAAGTAGATCTATAATTATTATTCCCATGGTTGTTCTAGTTTTCCAATGGGTTTCCTTGGTTGTTCCCCCATTGCTGATTATTACCACCCGAATTATTATTCCAGTTAAAGTTGGGATGGTTCTTCCAACATGAGTTATAATAATTAGAATATGGGTTATTTTTGCTTATTATTTATGGCATTCAAAGTCTCTAATGATGTTTGAGAATCTACCATTTTGCCTAATGAATTATCGTCAATCATGGAAGTTAGTTGAGCAAAACTAATTCCAAATTGGTCTAACATCCTTGAAATTGCAACAACTTGATTTGCTAAATAGTAAATGCATCAATTTCATGAATATTGGCTACTTTCTTTAGATTCACCCTCTCAGAAGGCCATTGAAAATTATTGTTAGTCATCTCTTCTATTAAAGCGTAAGCGTTATGAAATGGTTATCACATTAATAAACCACCATCAATGACATTGATAATAGATCTAAGAGCACCAATTAATCAATTATAAAAGTTTTGAATTATTAACCAATCTGGTATAGCATGGTGTGGACACTTTCTTAAGAGTTCTTTAAATTCCAATCTGGTATAGCATGGTGTGGACACTTTCTTAAGAGTTCTTTAAATCATTCACATGCTTTATAAATAGATTCCCCTTCAACCTGATTAAAAGATGTAATATCATTTCTAAGCTTCGCAATTTTTTATGGTTGAAAATATTTAACATGGAATTTTTGTGCTAAATCACCCCAAGTTCTGATAGATCTAGGTGCTAACAAATTCAACCACATCTTAGCTTTATCCCTTAGTGAGAAAGAAAATAACCTAAGTCTTATGACATCATCTGAAACACCATTGTATTTAAATGTAGCACACAATTCTAGAAAATCAGCAAGATGTAAATTTGGATCTTCAGTTGGTGATCCCTTGAACTGATTATTTGATACCATTTGGATAATAGCAGGTTTACGCTTAAATTAATTAGCCACTACAGTAGGTTTTTGAATACTACAATCAAGTTCATCTAGAGTAAGTTTGGCATAGTCTCTTAAAGGTCTAAACTCTTGATGAATTTCAGCATTTTGATTATTTTGGTTTGTCGTTTTTGTAATTTTTTTTAGATTTTTCAAGATTTTAAATTTTTTTATTTTTTTTATTTTTCTAATAGCTCTTTCTAATTCAGAATCGTAGAGCACTAGTCCTTCAGAACTTGAACTATGCATAATTTAACATAAAATAAAATAAAATAAAATAAAACATACAAAACAAGATACAATATTTAGAGTTTAAATAATACTTTCTTAAAATAGAAATTTACTTATTTTTCTTCCTCGACAACGGCGCCAAAAATATGATCCCGACTTAATGCTTATGCATAGTATAACAATAGTTCTGATGACACTTTTCACTTATATTTCCTTATTTTGCAACAAAACTAAAAACTTGATCCTGAAAAAAAAATAAGAATTTAACTTTTTAATTTATATATATTTATATTTGGATACTACGCAAATATACGTATCGTTATTAAGTAATATAAGACTTTTTGATTAAGACGTGAATATCGAACCCACAGAAAAAATTATGCAATATGCCCTTTTTAGAAAGTTTTTCTATTTTAAAAAGATAATTACTTAAAATAAAAACAATTTTTGCAGGAATTTAAAATTTAAATATTTTTTTTGTATTTTTGATATTTTAACAAAACAGTAACAACTTAAAAAGATAACTAAATTTTTTGAAGAAGAAAAGTACTTAACATGAAAATATATTTCTTCTTATCATGAATCAGTAATAAGTATAAGAATTATATTGTAAAAGTATGCAAATTGTGTTGAAATAGGAGCAATAATATCCTTTACCCTTACTAGAGATGCTATAAAGAACATTGGCTAATTTAAAGTTTGAATAGTTCTGAAGTCCGGCTATGCAGGGAAGATACTAGCTCTCACTCTAGATTTCCCTCGATTCCCTCTACCTAGGGGCTAACATTCTCGTATCAGAACCTAAAACAATAAACCAAGTTGGGGACTTTAACCTGTCACTTTAAAGTCCTCTAACTCTACACCCATCAATGAATATTTCCTTATTTATTTACACTCAATTATATGAACTATATTCTCATTCATACAACCTCATGTGATTCTTTTATTTATTTTCAATCAATCATATGAACTACATTCTCATTCATACAACCTCATGTGATTCTTTCTAATTTGTTGAATAATCATATGAACTACATTCCCATTCATACAACCTCATGTGATTCTTTCCAATTGTTGACTGAGAATTATTTGCACTAAATCATATGAAGTACATTCTCATTCATACAACCTCATGTGATTCTTTCCAGTTGTTGACTGAGACAATACCAGTATCATATGAACTACATTCTCATTCATACAACCTCATGTGATTCTTTCCAAATGTTGACTGAGACAATACCAGCCCGGTTCTTACATGTTCTCACAACAAATTTTAACATTTGGAAGACTGAGACAATACCAGCTCGGTTCTTACATGTTCTCACAACAAATTTTAACATCTGGATTGGCCAAACCAAGAAGTAAATGAAGTGATTTGTTTGCACTTAATCATATGAATTACATTCTCATTCATACAACCTCATGTGATTCTTTCCAATTATTGATACTTTCAATCATATGAACTACATTCTCATTCATACAACCTCATGTGATTCTTTCTAATTTGTTGACTGAGACAATACCAGCCCGGTTCTTACATGTTCTCACAACAAATTTTAACATTTGGAATAAATTACATTCTCATTCATACAACCTCATGTGATTCTTTCCAATTGTTGATTGAGACAATACTGAATTACATTCTCATTCATACAATCTCATGTGATTCTTTCCAATTATTGACTGAGACTTATTTGCACTAAATCATATGAAGTACATTCTCATTCATACAACCTCATGTGATTCTTTCCAGTTGTTGACTGAGACAATACCAGTATCATATGAACTACATTCTCATTCATACAACCTCATGTGATTCTTTCCAAATGTTGACTGAGACAATACCAGCCCGGTTCTTACATGTTCTCACAACAAATTTTAACATTTGGAAGACTGAGACAATACCAGCTATTACATTCTCACTCATACAACCTCATGTGATTCTTTCCAATTGTTGACTGAGACAATATCAGTCTATGAACTACATTCTCATTCATATAACCTCATGTGCTTCTTTCCAATTGTTGACAATGACAATGTCGGCTCATTACATTCTCATTCATACAACCTCATGTGATTCTTTCCAATTGTTGACTGAGACAATACAAGTCTGACTTACATGTTCTCACAATAAATTTTAACATCTGGATTGGCCAAATCAAGAAGTAAATGAAGTACATGGATTTAAATTATTCATACAACCTCATGTGATTCTTTCCAATTGTTGACTGAGACAATACCAGCTCGGTTCTTTCATGTTCTCACAACAAATTTTAACATCTGGATTGGCCAAATCAAGAAGTAAATGAAGTACATTGATTTCCTCACAACAACAAATTTTAACATCTGGATTGGCCAAATCAAGAAGTAAATGAAGTGCATAGATTTAAAGCATCACAACTTTTTCTAACATTAAATATCAGTACTCTTCACAACTTCCATCCAAAACTTAATTACTTATCATTTTAAGAAGAAAGATAAAGAAAACTACTCAGAATCCATGGATAAAACTAAACCACACTTTAGTTTAAAAGAAGAAATCATTATCAAACCAACAATAAGTCTCGATTAAAACCAAAAGTAGTCTAAAACAAAAAGATAAAAACTTATCTCAAGTCCTCCGCCAAACTCTTGAAGTTCCTTTGAATCTCTTCTCTATTACAATCACTCAAAACAAAATATAGGATAAAGTAAATAAAAAGTGGTTCCTGAAAATCTCTCTGAACTAACTCCCTAGAGAAGAAATTTCAAAACTTGCAAATATTTTTAGGACTCTTTTCTAAGTCCTCTCTTCTTTCTTTTATAGTTTTTCAGGAGGTGCATTGGTATCTCTTCAAAATATGTCTTGATTCGATGTATTTACTTAAGAAACACATCCTTTCATGATAATTTTTGTTCATGGGTGCCTCAAAAACCTCTTCAAAATTCGTGAAAATTGATTTTACTCATCTAGTAACTGCCACTGGCACTTAAGCGTGGGGTCTCGACGCTTAGACGCGGCCTTCTCTGTTTAATCGGTGCTTAAGCGCCGGATTTGGCGCTTAAGCACCAAAAATCTTTTGCACAATTTTTCACCTTTTTGCTCCAAATTTGATCCTTTTTCACTCCTTTGAGCATTTTTTCCATTTTTACTTGTATCTGTAAGAAAAACACAAAAATGCCTTCATTAAAGCTCAATATCTCAAAAATATGTATAAAAATGTGTCTAAAAACACTATATATTTTAGGTGTATCACCAAGCCTTATACACTACATTTAACATATAAAGGGGAAAGTTTACTTTAACTCCATTTTTTATTTTCTAGGACCCTTTCTCACTAGTTAGAAAAGAAAAAAACTTCTTCTAAGGCTTGATCAGTAGCAGAAAACTAATGATACTAGCATCTATAAACATCTTCTAATTGATGAAACTCATTAATTTTCCTTGGAGTAAACTCCACCCTTTTTCTTCAAACAAAAAAAAATCATTAAAAGCCTCAGAAAGTTTGGCATAAAATTCCATCACAATCCTAACTATCACATCGGCAGAAAAATAGCAGAAGTTTTCCCACTTCAGAGCGATAATCAATCGTTCAACTGCTCCTCCCAGATTTTTAAGACCTCGGTCCTGAATTACTTTTTTATTTTCTTGAAAACTATGAAATCGAGCACTGATTCTAAAGCTAATAAACCTTTGCTCGTCATATTCTATTTTCCTTTTGCTCTTTCTAGGTGCCATAGTAAATCTAGAAAATTTTGATAAAAATTCTGAATAAATCCCAAAATTCTAAAATAAAAAATGTAAACCACCTTAAAACTCAAATCCACTAAGTAAGAGTTTTTCACCAAAGCATTTTCTCAAAATCTCCCAAAAAATTTTAAAATTTTGGATCTAGTCATTGTGAGAAAAATCTTCGGTGAAAATAAAAAATTTTTACTTTAAAGTGTAGTTCTTACCTAGAAAAGATAAAATCTAAAGTTCCTTTGCCTCTAAATTTCCTCAAATTCGCCCAAAATCAAGCCCTAGGTGCGAAACCAAAGGTTGAAGGTGACTTATGGGGTCAAAATGGAGGTTTACGATGAAAATCACAAATTAAAGGGTTAATTTGACGCTCTCAGGTCGAAGGCGCCGTCAGCGCCAATGTCTGCATCGTCGGCGCTGAAGGACCGAAATTCACTATTTTAATTTTTCAAAATTTCAATTTTCCTCCAATTTTCTCCAACGTTTTTTTTTGTATTTTTAAACAAAAATTTTATCTAAATTCATAAATACACATTTCACAAACAATAATTTTCATAAACAACAACAAACTAACTTTTATATATGAAAATACACTTTTTACAAACACATTCCACAAATCACAAATTCACACCTATGAAGTAAACTAATTATAAATCAACGTCGAAATCAAGCCACAACACTAAACGCTGACAGAAAACTATGCACATAATCAAAGTTCAGAATAAATCAAATCAAACTTAAACAAATCCTCAGAAATTACAGGCACTATTTTTGGTGTGGGGTTTGCCCGTAAGAAGCTGTCGGTCATCAGAATTGAAATCCCATTGCCCGCTTCGGAAGGACGTTAAAAAAAAATTTAGTTCTGAAAAATATGAAGTCAAACTGACCCTATAATTTTCATAGTTTAAATGAAAGAGCGCTTTACCTTAAATCCTGTATCTATCCCGAAGGATGAACACAAGAATTGAGGGTGAGGCTCGATCAAATAAACTAAAGAAAGTTATGACATCCGTTTGGTCTGCGAAACCAATGTATTGGCCGACAAGTTCCCCTATTTAATATAAGAAATTAAATAGGGTTTATATTATGTTGGGTTCGGAAAAAGCTTCCTATAAGGGAAAGCCCCTATAGTTAACTACATCTTACGTAACAAAAGTTACTTAAGAAAACTCTCAATAGAATCAAGAAAAAATTACCTTCAAGGAGTTCAAATGGTAAGGACATTTCAAAGATATCGGACTAAGAAGTGTGAAGGGTAATTGGTTCAAATTTGGAACACTTTGTTTTGGGGTCCAAAGGAGGAAATACTAGAGGATGTCACAGATCCGAAGGAAAACTTCGGTGACTTCCCAAGCTATCCTATTATTTGGCTTCAATTTATGAGAAATTATTTAGATATTTTATCCTGCAATTTTTTATTTATTAGGATTTACATTTGTGTGAAGCAATCAGCACAAATAACCTTGAAGATATGAGGATTTAAGTCGTGACAAATGATAACCTCGGAGTCCTAAGACAAGTTAGGGCTTAAATTGTACAATATGATTGTACAAATGCCTAAAAATATGTTTGAGGGTTTATGTTGCACTTAGGCAAACGACCTCGAATTCCTATAGCTTTGTTATTTTAAAGCTAAGAAAAGGATGTATTGGTGTAGATCCNTAAAAAAAAAATAGTAACATCAAAATTAGAAGATCAAAATCAATTCTAAAAATAACAAAATTATAAATCCTTAAGTAAGATATTTTAATAGAAGGAAAATAAATTACAAATCCAACGATAAAATGAACACTTCACTCATTCATCCAATTTTTAAATCACCACACCGAAATTCCAAATCCACACCCACTTGAAATCAAGTTCAAATTCAAGCTCAAATCCAAACCCATATTCAAACCACATCAAAGCCAACTAAAACTTTATGACAAGCCGAATTTTAATCTCATTTATGCTCATTTCAAGCTTCCAGACGAAGCCCAACTTCAAGCCACCATGAGCTTACTTTGACTCATCATCAAGCCTACATTTGGCTCCTTCTATGCTAACGAAACTCAAGCCAATTTTGAGCCAACGACAAAACAAATCTCAATCGATTACAAGCTAACTGATACATATAAAATATATAGTATTTTTAGACACATTTTTATACCTATTTTTGAGATATTGCGCTTTAATGAAAGATATTTGTGTTTTTTTCTTTCAGGTACAAGTAAAAAGGTGAAAAAATGCTAAAAGCAGTGAAAATGATCAAATTTGGAGCAAAAATATGAAAATTGTGCTAAAGTATTTTGGCGCCTAAGTGCTGGTGAAATAGAGAAGGTCATGCATAAGTGTTAGAGGCCCCGCACTTAAGCACCAGAGGTAGATATGTGACGATTTACTTCATTTTTC
>JXCR01143097.1:369251-386338 GCA_002079205.1 Phalaenopsis hybrid cultivar | reverse complement strand
GCATGTATAGTAAGAGTAAATAATATTATTGCTCATATTTGGCACAACACAATTTGCATACTTTGCAACAGAACCAAAAACTTGATCTTGGAGAAAGTAAGAATTTAATGTTTAAATTTATATATATATTGGGATACTGCGCAAGTATATGTATCGTTATCAAGTAATATAGGACTTTTTGATTAAGACCTGAATATCGAACTCACAGGAAAAATTAGCAATATGCACTATTAAACAACGAACTTTTTTGTATTTTTGATATTTTAACAAAATAGTAATAGCTTCTAAAGATAACTTGAGTTTATGTAAAAGAAAAGAACTTAATATGAAAATATCTTTCTCCTTATTATGAATCAGTAATAAGTATAGGATTTATGTTGGGGAAGTATGCAAATTGTGTTGTGCCAAAATATGAGCAATAATATTATTTACTCTTACTATACATGCTATAAAGAATAATGGTTAATTTAAAATTTGAATAGTTCTGAAGACCGACTAGGTAGGGAATATACTAGCTCTCACTCTAATGTTCCCTCGGTTCCCTCCACCTGGGGGCTGACATCTCGTATCATAACTTAAAACAATAAACCAAGTTGGGGGTTTTAGTCTTTCACTCTAAAGTCCTCTAACTCTAAACCCTTCAAAGATTATTTCTCTATTTATTTGTACTAAATCATATGAATTACATTCTCATTCATACAAACTCATGTGATTCTTTCCAATTGTTGACTGAGACAATATCAGTCTGGTTCTTACATGCTCTCACAAAAAAATTTAACATCTAGATAGACCAGATCAAGAAGTAAATGAAGTACATGGAATTAAATCATCACAACTTCTTCCAACATTAAAGATTAACTACTCTCCATAACTTCCATCCAAAACTTAATTACTTATCATTTTAAGAAGAAAGATAAAGAAAAATCCACAACTTCCATCCAACACTTTAATTACTTATCATTTTAAGAAGAAAGATAAAGAAAACTGAAATCAAAACCACACTTTAGTTTAAAAGTAGNTTAATTACTTATCATTTTAAGAAGAAAGATAAAGAAAACTACTCAGAATCCATAGAGAAATCAAAACCACACATTAGTTTAAAAGTATAAATCATTGTTAAATCAACAAGAGGTCTCAATTAAAACCAAAAGTAGTCTAAAAACAAAGAAAAAAACTTTTCTCAAATATTCCACCAAACTCTTGAAGTTCCTTTGAATTTCTTCTCTCTTACAACACTTTTAACTCTCACAATAAAACTAAAAACAAAAAGGAGAAAGTAAATTTGTGATGCCTGAAAAATCTCTCCAAAAGTTCCTCCACGAACTACTTCAAGAACTTCTCAGGATTCCCCCCCTTTTTTCTCTTAACTTCCTTCTTTTATAATTTTCCAAGAGGTGCCTTGGTATCTCTTCAAAATGTGTCCTGATTCAATGTATTTTCCAAGGGATGCCTCCTTTCACAAGTCTTTTAACTATATTTTTGTTTTCTAANGTGTCCTCATTCAATGTATTTTCCAAGGGATGCCTCCTTTCACAAGTCTTTTAACTATATTTTTGTTTTCTAGTGGTCATAACCACCCTCTTTAGCCAATAGGTGCCTCAAATGTCCCTTCAAAATTCAGTAAAATGACTTATCCCGTCAAATAACTGCCTCTGGCACTTAGATGCGGCNTTCCCCCCCTTTTTTCTCTTAACTTCCTTCTTTTATAATTTTCCAAGAGGTGTCTTGGTATCTCTTCAAAATATGTCCTCATTCAATGTATTTTCCAAGGGATGCCTCCTTTCACAAGTCTTTTAACTATATTTTTGTTTTCTAATGGTCATAACCACCCTCTTTAGCCAATAGGTGCCTCAAATGTCCCTTCAAAATTCAGTAAAATGACTTATCCCGTCAAATAACTGCCTATGGCGCTTAAATGCGGTCTTCTCTGTTTCACCGACACTTAGGCGCCAAAACACTTTTGCACTATTTTTACATTTTTGCTCCAAATTTGATCATTTTTCACTCCTTTTAATATTTTTCACATTTTTACTTGTACCTGAAAGAAAAGGACAAAAATACACCTTCCATTAAAGCATAATATCTCAAAAATAGGTATAAAAATGTGTCTAAAAATACTATATTTTTTAGGTGTATCACTTATATATACAAGTGACTAATACAGTCATGGTTCCTAGCGCCTCTTTTTCTTGCTAAAAAAAACATATAGTTGATCTGTCACCGCTATCAGCTGTACGTTTCCAAGTTCCATTTTATCAAGCATTGAATTGAAGAGAACATTTATAGAGCTTCGAATGTCGATAAATATGCTACAAATCTGGTAGTTATCAATCCATGTGGTGATGACGATAGGGNTTTGGGAGAGGCGGAGGAAGGAGCGGTGAGGCATCGAACCCACCTGGTGGAGGTTGCCGATGATGGGGAGCCCCCATGGACCTGGAGGCAGCTTCTTCCCAGCTCTGTTTCCTTCTGCAAGTCTTTTCAGTAATGGAAGGGATACGGCCAGAAGGATGAGGAGGAGGACCACTAGTGGTCCCATTGCATTCGAGGACGTTGGACAAAAATCTCGAGGGTTGTTGAATAATATAAATAGTTGGTGACCAATTACGTGTTCAAATTTTTATGAAAATAATCATATTATTTAATAAATCATAATTAAAATTAAGTCGGTTCGAATTTTGATGGGTTCAAACTAAAAATTATTTCATACGACAAAGCATGCATAGATATATGAGCTCTTCGTTCTTAACCGTCGATCAAATTTTTTTTTTTTAAAAAAAGGGGTCTACCGAAGTACAATTTTGCTCTGATCGACGGTTGAGATTGGTCTGTACATGCATCTCTGCATACGCTGTCTATATAGAATAATTTTCTGGTTCAAACATGTATCGTGTCAGGTAGGGCTGCAAACGAGCCGAGCTTGAGCGAGCTCAGGCTTGGCTCGTATTCGGCTCGTCCGAAATAACTCGTGTTCGAAATTGGCTCGTGTTCGAAATCGGCTCGTGAACAGTGTGTTCGTGTTCGGCTCGAAATTGGCTCGTTAAACTAAAATTAAGAAAAATAGATATAAAGTGTGAGATTCGAACCTGGATTAAATATATACAAAAGAAGACTCTAAACACATTGCCACATGAGGTANGGCTTAACGAACGAGCCGAACACGAGCTGCTTAACGAGCCGAACACGAGCTGTTCACGAACAACGAGCCAAACTGACAGCCCTGTGGAAATAAAATGAAGATTTTAAAATGTTAAACTTGAGCGCCTACCTTACTCGATAATTATTTGATAAGTATGTTGTTAATGATTATGAACATTTTGATATTATTATTATTATTATTATTATTAAAATATGTTACAGTTTTTTCTGAAAATATGTTTTGATTTATAAAGATTGCAATGTTATTTATAGTTGATAAGGTTGTGATGCTTTTTATGAGGAGGTGTTGGACAAAATTTTTAATAAAATTGATACTTTCTTAAAAAAATTATTTTAATTATATACAAATCTCATAACATTTCAAATAAGCTTATAATTGAGATTTAAATTGAAGATCGTCTCCAGTAAGCATATAATCAAATTGATCATCTCGATAATGTGAGCCTAACAAAGCCAAAATTGATTTGATTCAAGTCCACTCAAACTGATTTAGTACACTTGGAGGCTTACGATGGGCAATTGGATAGTTAAATGAATTTCAAATTTAAAAAGCTTATAGTTAAATCAAGCGTCTGATCGACTTGAATCGAATGCATAACCACTCGATTCTGACATCATTAAGACACTCAAATATACATTGAACATCACAGTTGTTGGCCACAAGCATCGAGCAACAACCATTACAGTACAATTGTTGCCCAGTCATTGCTCTCTGTTGATTACCTCATTTTTCGCATGAGGTTTATCATGTTCATTCTCTCTATAAATTAAGGCACAGCCTTAAGGTTTTCTTTGTGGCTTTTCCTAGAGAACTAGCGATTAAAATAATACCAAGATAGAACTTCAAATATCTTTTCACTCCTTATAGTTTCTTAAGCTTAACTTTGAATTTTTAACTTTTAGTTGAGTTGATCGAGGTCAAGACATCAAGACATCAAAGCTTAAGTTAGGTTCCTATAGCCTTAGAAATGTCTTAAGCTATCATTTGACTCAAGAGACTTAGGTCTTCAATTTCACTTTTGTTTGGGCACTTTGCAATGCAAAACTAAATTAAGAAAATCAAATTAAAATGAAACAAAAATATGTTCACTTACATCATAAACCCAAAATCAAAATTCATATCAATCCAATAAACAAAAATCATTAAAATCCAAAATTACAAATCAAAAAATAAATAGTAAGATCAAAATTACAAGATCAAAATCAATTCTCAAAATAATAAAATTATAAATCCTTAAATAAGATATTTTAATAGAAGGAAAATAAATTAAAAATCCAATGATAAAATGAACACTTCACTCTCTCACATCATAGCCAAATATTCATCCAATTTTTAAATCACCACACCGGAATTCCAAATCCAGACTCACTTGAAATCAAGTTCAAATTCAAGCTCAAATCCAGACCCATATTCAAACCACTTCAAAGCCAACTAAAACTTTATGACAAGCAAAATTTTAATCTCATTTATGCTCATTTCAAGCTTCCGAACGAAGCCCAACTTCAACCCACCATGAGCTTACTTTGACTCATCATCAAGCGTACATTTGGCTCCTTCTATGCTAACCAAACTCAAGCCAATTTTGAGCCAATGACAAAACAAATCTCAATCGATTATAAGCTAACTGATGCACCTAAAATATATAGTGTTTTTAAACATATTTTTATATCTATTTTTGAGATATTGTGCTTTAATGGAAGATATTTGTGTGTTTTTCTTTCAGGTACTAGTAAAAAGATGAAAAATGCTAAAAACAGTCAAAAGGATTAAATTTGGAGCAAAAATATGAAAATTGTGCTAAAGTATTTTGGCGCCTAAGTGCCTGTGAAATAGAGAAGGCCGTGCCTAAGTGTCAGAGGCCCCGCGCTTAAGCGCCAGAGGCAAGTATGTGACGGTTTACTTCATTTTGTCGAATTTTTAAGAGACGTTTGAGGCACCTATTGGCTAAAGAAGGTGGTTATGACCATTAAAAACAAAAATATAGTTAAAATACTTGTGAAACGAGACATCCTTTGGAAAATTCATCAAATTTAGAATACATCTTGAAGAGTTACTTAGGCACCTCTTGGAAATTTGTAAAAGAAGGAAGTTGAGAATTTTTGAAGTGTACTTGAAGGTCCTGAAAAGTGCTAAAAAATGTGGAGTTTTGATAGAAAAAGTTGGAGAGATTTTCAAGCACCACAAATTTACTTTATCCTTTTTGTTTTTAGTTTTATTTTGAGAGTAAGAGTGTTGTAAAAGAGAAGAGATTTAAAGGAACTTCAAGAGTTTGGTGGAGGATTTGAGACAGATTCAAAGGAAATTCAAGATTGGTGGAGGACTTGAGATAAGTTTTTATCTTTTGTTTTAGACTACTTTTGGTTTTAATTGAAATGGGAGAGGACTTGAGATAAGTTTTTATCTTTTTGTTTTAGACTACTTTTGGTTTTAATTGAGACTTAGGACTTGAGATAAGTTTTTATCTTTTGTTTTAGACTACTTTTGATTTTAATTGAGACTTGTTATTGTTGAGATAAGTTTTTATCTTTTATTTTAGACTACTTTTGGTTTTAATTGAGACTTATTGTTGATGATTGTAAAAGAGAAGAGGTTCAATGGAACTTCAAGAGTTTGGTGGAGGACTTGAGATAAGTTTTTATCTTTTTGTTTTAGACTACTTTTGGTTTTTAATCGAGACTTCTTGTTGGTTTGACAATGATTTCTACTTTTAAACTAAAGTATGGTTTTGTTTTCTCCATGGACTTGTTTTGGTTTGACAATGATTTCTTCTTTTAAACTAAAGTGTGATTTTCAAAGGAACTTCAAGAGTTTTTGATTGTAAAAGAGAAGAGGTTCAATGGAACTTCAAGAGTTTGGTGGAGGACTTGAGATAAGTTTTTATCTTTTTGTTTTAGACTACTTTTGGTTTTGAGACTTCTTGTTGGTTTGACAATGATTTCTACTTTTAAACTAAAGTGTGGTTTTGTTTTTACTTCTTGTTGGTTTGACAATGATTTCTACTTTTAAACTAAAGTGTGGTTTTGTTTTCTCCAAGTGTTGGTTTGACAATGATTTCTTCTTTTAAACTAAAGTGTGGTTTTGTTTTCTCCATAGATTCTGTTTGGTGGAGGATTTGAGATAAGTTTTTATCTTTTTTTTTAAACTACTTTTGGTTTTAATTGTGACTTCGTTTGGTTTGACAATGATTTACTATTTTAAACTAAAGTGTGGTTTTGTTTTCTCCATGGATTCTGTGTAGTTTTCTTTATCTTTCTCCTTAAAATGAAAAGTAATTAAAGTGTTGGATGGAGGTTGTGGAGTGTATTAATCTTTAATGTTGGAAGAAGTTGTGATGATTTAATTCTATGCACTTCATTTACTTCTTGATTAGACCTATCTAGATGATAAAATTTGTTGTTAGAACATGTAAGAATTGAGCGAGAATTGTCTCAGTCAACAATTGGAAAGAATCACATGAGGTTGTATGAATAAAAATATAATTCATATGATTTAGTGCAAATAAATAGAGAAATAATCTTTGAAGAGTGTAGAGTTAGAGGACTTTAAAGTAACATGTTAAAGCCCCCAACTTGATTTATTGTTTTAGGTTCTGATATGAGATGTTATCCCCTAGGTAGAGGGAATTGAGAGAACTCTAGAGTGAGAGCTGGTATCTTTCCTGCCTACCAGGTCTTCAGAACTATTCAAAATTTAAATTAACAAATGTTCTTTATAATATCTCTAGTAAGGGTAAATAATATTATTGCTCTGATTTGGCACAACACAATTTGCATACTTCCACAACATAAATTCTATACTTATTACTGATTCATGATAAGGAGAAAGATGTTTTCATATTAAGTACTTTTCTTTTACATAAACTCATGTTATCTTTAGAAGTTGTTACTATTTTGTAAAAATATCAAAATTACAAAAAATTTGTTATTTAATAGTGCATATTGCTAATTTTTCCTGTAGGTTCGACATTCAGGTTCTTAATAAAAAAGTCATATATTACTTGATAACGATACATATACTTGCGTAGTATCCCAATATATACATAAATTAAAAAAATTAAATTCTTATTTTCTCCAAGATCAAGTTTTTGGTTCTGTTGAAAAGTAAAGAAACATAAGTGAAAAATATCATCAAAGATATTGTTATACTGTTGCATATAAACAGTAACAGAATCACTAAAACATATAAAAACCAACCTTCCATGCGAAATAACCTAATTAACCAAAGCCTACACTCATTTACACCCAAAATCACACCAATATTAATCATTCAACCAAGTCCACGTCCAAGTCAAACAAAGCCATCTCATTCAAGCCAGATACAAGAGAAAATCAAAGCCAAACCAAGCTAACCCAATCTAAGCCAAATCTAAATGAATAAACCATAACCAGCCATCCACTCAAAGTCTCAAGCTCAGCCTAGGCCAACCCAAGCTTCTATGGTCTCCCAAGGTTTATAAAATGACCCCCAACCCGAGAATTCCTCATACAAGAAATACAACAAAATTTCCTTAGCAAATCTATGATAAATTGTTCCCAAACCACTTAACCAGTCCCTTTGACTACTTCTTTGCCATTTTCATCAAAAGCCATCTCTAATTTGTCATTAATTAGCCCATCCCAAACTAAGAACAAGGCTGATCTCCATATCTCTCTATCAGTTCCTCAAACTAACACCACAAAAAGCATCCCAAGGCCTCCAAACCACCTTTGCAATCCAATTTTCCCCTTTATGAACATTTTACACCACTTCTTGACTTACCCAAGGGAGCTTTCAGTTGAACACTTTAAAGAGTTCAAGAAACTAAAATTGAAGCTAGGGAAAGCTTCATATGCTCAAGATGACTGTTCACAAGCATCCAACTGAGGATAAACCTCCAAAGGTAATTTCCATAAACTTAGATATCGGGCTCATGTAGTGGTTCTATGTGAAGTGAACATCCATTACATGAAATCTTGACCATAAAATCTCATTCTAAGGACCTAGAGATCCATCATGTAAGGTTTGATCTTAGGATAATGTGCTAGATCACACAGATCGAGTGATTTCTCACTGGCATCTCGTGTTCACCTTTATCATGGGGACAATGAATGGGTGTCCTTTATTTTCTTCTATTTGCTTTGGACAACATAGAATGCTCAGAAGATAGAGCCACAAGGTCATCTACCACACGAAATAAAAGTCAGAAGATGCCACAATCATTGGTTGGCTAATTAGATGAAGATGCATAGAGCCTATCACATAGTAGTGAGGTGTGGATCGACATATGGGGGCTGGGTCAAATGAGTGAGTTAAGTTAAAAAAAAACATATTTAAATAAATGAATAAACATATAAAATCATGGAAGACCTTATAAATTCATAATTAATTAAATAAAAACCATAAAAATACAAAATAAAATACTCTAAACTAAAGAAAAATACAAAATTAAAAAAATAAAACCAAAGGAAAATGATTATCAATGAACTTTGAATTTAATTAAAATCTATAAATCATTAATAATTCGTTAAAAAACAAATTATATCAAAATTAAAATAAATTAGGGGCACTTTTGGTTTATGAATATTGTATACTTTCATAATTTTTCTAAGGACAATAACTAATATTTTAATAAGAAATCATAATTTCATTTGAAATTGATAATTAACTTGAAAAATAAAAAAAACATATATCAGAAATGTATAATATCAGCTAAAAAATTAAGAAAAATTTCAAACAATGAGTTCATGTGATAAAATGGTAATTTCATCCAATAAACCACATAACTAACGTAAGAGTATATTTGTAAATATTTATTTTATATTTTAACCCTTTAGCTTCTAAATCTCATTAAAAATAGAAAAAAAAAACTTTAAACTGGGATGATTTGATCTATTGAACATGTGGAGTGAAATGGTTAAATAATATTCAATTTGGACATCAAAAGTGCATAGAAAGGTAAATTTGTAATTACTTGAAATTGTGGGGGATTTTTTTATTAGTTGCTTTGCCACCATATTACTCAAAAGAATTCAATCTAAATGATATAATATGGCATTCAAAGAATAATTTACTATTTCAAGAGATAGACATATTACCTTAGAATGTATTTAATTATCCAGATGAGGAAAGTTCTTGGGATTTATGGATTTGTGGAACCAAGATTCTTCCTTTACCTAATGAGTTTAAGATAAGGTTTATTTTAATTTTGTGGTCTCGTTTCCTAGAAGATCAAGCCTTCGTAATTAATTACATTCTTAAAATTGTGAGCCCAAAATAAAACTCTCGATTAATGTGATGAGTAAAATTGTCAGAGATCAAACTTTCATAATTCGAATGGAGGGTCCAAACTAGAAGAATTATGTTCAAAAGGGGAATGAGAGTTACACTATGATGATGATGTGTCAGAGGAAAGACCCAAGGTACAAATAAGATTTGATGAAAGGAGTCTAGTGTTGAGTTTGAATTAATCAAGTGAAATCTAAGGAAAATCAGGGATACTAGATTTGACTAACATATATGATTGGAATGATAGAGTAAGGTAGGAAATGATTTCTTTATGAGAAATGAAAACCTAAACTCTATGAAGAATGCTATGGGTGGACCAACCTAGATTTTGTGAATAAAGTCTCCGGTCAAGATGTCCACGACTTTCCATTTTCTCAGGAATATTAGTGTCCGTTGACTATGATCATCCTCATAACTAGAAATCTTCCTTGAGTGCCGGGGCAGGGAGGATTTGTAGCTTCAAAGTAGTTTGAAATACTTTTGTTAGTAACCATGGGTTACTACACTCTAAGGTTTTCCCTCTAGTTTCAAGGGATAGGTTTTTTGTTTTGAATGTCCTAATCCTTAGCGCTAATTAGGTACCTAAACTAACCTAGGCTTCTATGCTCAGACTAATCTCGGGTAAGTGTTTGACCGTCAATTTGGTGTTTAAGTTAGCTAACCTAAAGTTCATGTTGAATATATCTAGGTTCTATTCTCTTTCGTTATCTTAGTGTGTTTTAAATTTTTATTTGATGTTTAATATTTGAATTAAAGTTAATTTGATTCCTAGATTTATTAGTCAAGTTGAGAAATCAGGGTTTCTCTAAGTTTTGTGTTTATTTTGTTTAAAGTTTGATTTTTTTTGTGTTTGTGGAAAATACTGAGAAGTTCATGAAATAACAAATGAAATGAAACAATAAATAACATGAAATAACAAACATAGAACAATATATGAAAATAACATAATAAATGACATATGAAACATGAGATAACAAAACATCTATTTTTAGGTCTGGATTAGACTTGAGTCAGGATTGAGCTGAGGTAAGTTGATTTTCTAGCTTAGATTAGCTTAAATTATGCTAGAGTATAACATGGTTTAGCAAATTGGACCTGGGTTGGACCTAGGTTGACTCAAGTTAAGTTGGTTTTGATTTAACTTAACGCGGATTCAACTAGATTTAGGTTTAACTTGGGTTGAGTTGGGTTGCCTCGTGTTGGATTAGGTTTGACATGGGTTTGACTCGACTTGAGCTGGGTTTACTCCGATTGGCTTATATTTGGTTTGGGTTTGACCCGGGAAAAGTTGAGTTGACCTGAGTTGGCCTTGATTTGGTTTTGATATGACAAGAGTTAATCTGAATTGACCTCGGTTAGCTTAGATTTAGTTTGGGTTTGAACTGTGTTAGGTTTGAGTAAGCCCGAGTTAGGCTAGGTTAATCTAGCTTGGGTTAGGTTTGGTTTGGGTTTGACACTGGTTAAGCTGGGTTGACCTGGGTTAGGATAGGTTAAGCTACGAGTTAGTTCAAGCTAGGGTCAAACCTAGGTTAGGTTAGGGTTTGGGTCAGACCTGGGTTAGGTTTAGGATTTGGGTCAGACCTGAATAAGATTTAGGATTTAGGTGAGGTCTGATTTGGGTCGGACTTGGATTAGGTTATGGTTTAGGTTTGCCCTGGATTGGGTCATGTCTAGGTTTAGGTTTTAAGGATTGGACTAGACCTGAATTAGGTCAGGTTTAAGTTTTGGATTAGAGTTTAGGTTAGACCTAGGTTTGGTCAAATCAAGGTTTAGGTTTAGGGTTTGGGTTTGACCTGGGTTTGATCAGGTCTAAGTTTAGGTTTAGCTTTTGGGTTAGACCTAGGTTGGGTGAGGTGTAGGTTTAGGTTTATGGTTTGGGTTAGAATTAGGTTGGGTTAGGTCTAGGTTTAGGTTAGGTGTTTTTCTAAGTGAGTTAGAATTAGGCTAAGTAAGTTTGGGTTAGGTTCGGTTCAATTCGTCCTGAGTCAAACTCAAACCCAAGCCTAATCCAGGGTTATTGACTTGACCTAACTTAACTAGACTTGAGAAGATAAACCAAATTAAATAGAAAAGAGAAGAAGCTTACCAAGGAGGAGGAGGAGACTGAATTAAGGGAGGAGGCTTGCAAGAGACTTCTTCCTCTGCTTGGAATAAGTACCAGGAAGTTCAGATGCTCCGTCTTTGTCTTTTGTTGATGTACTGTCAGCTTTGGAGTGTGAGTGGGTGGATATTGAAATTCTATTATCATCTAGCCCAATCGCTAAAAATAATCCTTCAAGGAATGTCAATAAACTAGGGTCATCAGTAGGACCATCTCTTGTCTACCAAATGACCCTCTCTAAGAGTGTGGTCGATTTTCTATCATAATTGGTCACCACTCACTGGGAGCTTATATCAAACAAAGAAGACTTCTTTTTCCTTGCCAAACTATTTGGATCCAGCAATGCTATGCCGCAAGCTAAAGCCGCAGTGTCAAAGATGTAAAATCAAGTTACTGATTTGGAGCAAGATATTGTGGAGATAAAGGACTACATTTCTACTTTAGAATAGAAGGTAGAGGTTAGCTATGGTGTGGCTCTTGGAATGTACTGAGATAAAAATTAAGTGAAAGCTATTCTACTCCAAGCCTACAAATGACCAAAGCTTTTTGAAGATTAGTCATTCACTTTTAGTTGGATATTTGTCTTGGAAAGGCTTGTCCAATCTGAGTATATTTCTCCATATGACATTAGAAAGAATAACCTTGATCTATTTTATGGTAATTCATAATTATATTTAATATTATTTTCACTTGTGGCTTAATCTCTGTAAGCATAACTTGATTTATAAAGAAATAACATTGTTTCTTTATGTGATTGTCATAGTGATTGTCATAGCTTTGAGTACAATCATTTTATTTTAAATATCTATATTAAGTTGTTATTTTAACGAAGGGGATTCAATCAGTTGAAGGGAATTTGCATTAGTTCATTTCACAAAGATGAAATGTTATAAAAAGTTTGTTGAATCTAAATGGATGAGTATGATTATAGAGGGTTTATGCTACTGTTGGGCTCAAATCTTATAACCCTCATGCCTTGATCTCTTAGTTAAGATGTTGTCTTAGACAGGAAGCACCTTAGTGCTTATTATGCAGAAGCTTGTGCAGGGGTAACCATAATGTCGGCACTATTTTTTGGTATGGGGTTTGCCCGTAAGAAACTGTCGGTCATCAGAATTAAAATCTCGTTGCCTGCTTCAGAAGGACGTTAAAAAATTTTAGTTTTGAAAAAGATGAAGTCAAACTGACCCCATAATTTTCATAGTTTAAATGAAAGAGCGCTTTACCTCAAATCATGTATCTAACCCGAAGGATGAAGACAAGAATTGAGGGTGAGACTCGATCAAATAAACTAGAGAAAGTTATATCATCTGTTTGATCTACGAAACCAATGTATTGGCCGACAAATTCCCCTATTTAATATAAGGAATTAAATATGGTTTATATTATGCTGGGTTCGGGAAAAGCTTCCTATAGGGGCAAGCCCCTATAGTTAATTAAATCTTGATCTGTGAAACCAATGTATTGGCCGACAAATTCCCTTATTTAATATAAGGAATTAAATAGGGTTTGTATTATGACTGGGTTCTGGGCCAACAAATTCCCCTATTTAATATAAGGAATTAAATAGGGTTTATATTATGCTGGGTTCGGTAAAAGCTTCCTATAAGGGCAAGCCCCTATAGTTAATTACATCTTTAGGTAACTGAAGTTACCCAAGAAAACTCTTAATAAATCAAGAAAAATTACCTTCAAGGAGTTCAAATGGTAAGGACATTTCAAAGATATCGAACTCAGAAGTGTAAAAGGGATTTNTTTGGAAAGAACAATGAGATATTTATAGAATTAGAGCAGTTAACATCTCTACAAGTTAAATCCCTTTAGGATTTTGATCACGTATTATTCGTTGGTTCATATGACTCAAAAATGATTTGTGAAGAAAGTGATAGAAGAAAAATGATGTGTCTAGAAGGCTCTAGCTTTTGACCTTAGAAATGGATGGATGAAGGAAGAAAATCCAATCGTTCCTCCTAAAAGATTTGGCTCAAGATGGTTCCCGAACCATTCCCACCCACATTGGGTTACAAAGAGAATATTAATGGATTTTAGAAAAGTACGAGGTATGCCCTTAGTGTGTGACTATGTGACTAGGATTCTAGGCAGTTTCTACCTGGTAAATTAACTTGTGCAGGTCAATTCAGCTAGTCAATTTAATATCTGGTGCATGACAGTTGACACTTCAATAGATGAGTATGTTAGGTCAATCTATCCGATCAACCTGACAGTTAGTAAATGACAGTTGACACTTCAACATATGAGTATGGTAGGTCAATCTAGCTAGTCAACCCGTCAGTTAGTACATGACAACTGACACTTCAACAAATGAGTCAAAATGGTTGGTCAACTCAACATATGGTGCATGGTAATTATGTTTTAGAAAAATTGATTTTGTAGGCCTACAAGGCCTGTTAACTTCTCTTTTAACCCACATAAGCCATTTATTTGATGTACATTTAGTTCGTTAATTTTTTTTTATCTTTTTAAGATAATCTGTGAAAAGAACAAAAGAATGAATATCTTGATAACATACGCCATTTTTGTTTCTAAGTGATTCAATTCATGCTTGCAAGCCACATTATTTAATGTATTTTATCTCCTGAGGGGTTTCAACCTTCTTGGAGGGGAACCCAATAGCTACTTGGCTGGTTTGACCCAGATTTACAATGACAAGTAAGGTTCATCCTATTTTTTCGTGGCTGAAAATGTCCATACCAGCTACATTTATAGTTTAGCCAGAAGGGAGAGGCCAAACATTTCTTTTTTTTTAATATCAGACTGTCATTCTCCTTGGAGTCACAACTCTCTTATATGGAGTAATCACTTGAACTTATTTTTGAGCTTGAATTATCTTTTGTCTAAGGGTAATAGCTCTCCTATAGGAAGTAGTTCCTTGAACTTTATTTTTTCAGATTGTCCTTTATCTTGAGGTCGTAGCTCTCTTACAAAGAGTAGTCAATTGAACTTGTCGAATTTTATGGGAAGAGACATCAAGATCTTTAGCCTCATATATAGACTTATTCCATTGTATGGTTGAGTTATTCATTGCAGAGACATCTATTCTTAGTTCCCATATGTCGAGTCGATCGAAGAAAGTACTGTGAACCAATCAAATGAGTATGTTTCATGTAAGATGAAGTAATTCATGAATATGATTTGTCCTTAGTGAACTTTTTATGCTTGTGATTAACAAATAACATAAGAAGAATAAAATAGAAGTTTGATGTGTGTGAAATGTTTCATGTTATTTCCTTGTTCTCTTCATCATTTTATTATATTTTGGCTTTTTCATATTATTTTTGTGTGTATTTGCGGGTTCTTGTAATGCTAGGAAGCACAAACTTTGATTAACAGCTGTCGGCACTATTTTTGGTGTGGGGTTTGCCCGTAAGAAGCNGAGTATGTCGGCACTATTTTTGGTGTGGGGTTTGCCCGTAAGAAGCTGTCGGTCATCGGAATTGAAATCCCATTGCCTGCTTCGGAAGGACGTTTTTTTTTTAAAAAAAAAATTAGTTTTGAAAAAGAANCAAATGACTTTGAAATTTTTATGTAACCTTACTGATAGGTCAATTAAGACATCAGAGGAGAAAATGTGAATTTTCACAATTTAATTTAATTCATATAATTATTTTTATGCATAAATATGCATCTTTAAAGAAAATTTCAAAAGATGATCAGGAAAATTCCTAATCACTTGAAATTTTTATGTGAGCTAGCCCTAGACCAGAAAGTTCTTTGGCCATAATTTTATAATTTTTTGAATTTTTTGTGATTTATTAGAATTAAGTAAAGTTTTGGGGGCTTTAATAAAAATAAAATATTTCATATGTTGAATAATATGTTTTATATTTTTGGAAAATCTCTCTAAGAACAGAGAACCTAGAGGAATTTATTTTATATTTTTTTGATTTTTATTTTATTTTTTAGAATTATTTTNATTTTTTAGAATTATTTTGGTGAAAATTCTATTTTTAAACCTTAAAAATCATTTTTAAAGTTTAAAAATAGATATTTTTATTTTTAAACCTTGAAAAAATATTCCAATATTTCCTAAGTGTTTAGGAAGTAATTTGAAACATTTCCATGAGTTTAATATTTTATGATTTTTTTTTATTATTTTTAATTATTAAAAATAATTAAAAATAACTTAAAAATTAAGTTTTTATTTTAAATATATTTTTATTTTTATTAAATCCCCCTAATATCAAAGAACTCAAAAAACTAAGTTTGATAATTTTTTGAGTTTTATTTTGATTTTTAAAAATTATTTAAGTATTAACTTTGATTATGATCTTTAAAAATCAAGTAAAAATATAAAATAATCTCAAAATTTTTTAAAATTTTTATGGTGAATTCTCTGACTTATAAATCACAGTGGAGAACAAAAATCAAATGATTTTGATCTTTATATTCTCCAAATTAAATATTTTAAGCAAATTGAGGTTTGCTTAAATTAATGATGTTTTGATTTTTAAAAATTATAAAATTATTTCCTAAGACTACTCTAGCTAGAGGGAACTCATATAAATATTTGTAGAATTTTTTAAGCTACATGTAACTTTCTATAATTATTTGAACAGAAAATGCTTAAAAACTTAGGAAATTAAGATCTCTGCCTAGAGATCTCCTATATCTTTCGAAAAATGCTCAACTTGTGCATCTAGACAGAGGCTACAACATATAATAATTTGGGGTCAAGGTGATATCCCAATATGAATGGAGAATTGAAAAACCCCTAACCCTAATTAATTTTTTAAAAATAATTTATGCATCAAATTAATGTGAAAATATTTCCACATGATTCTTTTCTATTCACTGAGCAAGAGGGTATTTTTATTTTATTTTTATTAATTTTCTACACAAAGATATGGATTTTTGAAGTTTAATAGCTATTTTCTAAATTTATTAAAAACCCTATTTACTTATTCAAACCGCGGGCTGACTGGATCCTCGGATCCGTCAAAAAGCCACGCGGCGTGCTCCCATTTGACGCCGCCTTCTGACTCAGGTGCCACGCGGCCCGCTGTATCGCTTGCCGTTCATTCGATACACGCGAAGATGGACGACATCCGTTCATCGTCCCCGATGGCCTTAACTGAACTCAGCTGCCACGCGTCCCGCTGTATCGCCCCGGATAATCATCCGGCTTGATCTCCGCCGTCCATTTAATACACGCGAAGATGGACGACATCCGTTCATCGTCCCCGATGGCCTTAACCGAGAGCCGTCCATTTTAAAACCTCAATATCTCCCTCATTTCTTAATGGATTTTAGTGATTTATTTTTTTAAATTACTCGTCTTAAAGAGATAAACACATCCATATGGTAAACATGCTATGAAATCAAGCCATTATAAATGGAGAGCTCGCGAAGGCTCGGGAGAGTAAGGGAGGTTATACCTTTGCTCCGAGAGGTTTAGCCTCAATCAGAGATTCTTCACACCTTCGTTAGATCCCAATAAGCTTAGGGATGAAGCCTCTGGCTCTGGTGTAAAGCCTATATATGTTTTTGACCAAAGCCGATTTTGAGTGTTGGTTGAGAGCTATGGTAGAGGCTATTTCAGAG
>JXCR01143097.1:314716-368209 GCA_002079205.1 Phalaenopsis hybrid cultivar | reverse complement strand
ACAACTTTCATGAAGGGTGAAAGTCATTTTGAGGTCAATTGGTTAATCAATTTGGTGGATTTTTGGTTTTGGACCCATTTTAAGCATGTTGGGCTAAGTTTGGGTCAAAATTGGGANAAAGATTTTTCAATATTAATTGAGGTCAATTGACTAAGCTATGGGTTCAATTGGGTGAGATTTAAGTCATATGGTGTTTTGACCCAAATCAAAAATGGGCTCCAATTATGGACCAATTGAGCATGTGGTTTAAATTGGTCACATATAAGGTGAATTTGAGTTTAGGATTGAAATTGGGGAAGATTGGCACCAAATTGATGGACATTTGAAGTAAATTTGGGAAATTGGGCCTTTAAAGGCAATTTGGGGGTTTTGGTCAAAATGGTCAAATTGGTCAAGTTGAACCCATTTAAAGGGTCCAAAAGGGTTTTGAGGACATTTGGATGATTTTGGAGATTTTGGGAAAGTTTGGGGTACCAAGGGTATTTTTGTAATTTTGGTAATTTGGAGGGTATTTTGGTTAAAGATGGACAAATTGACCAAATTGGGTCATGTGGTATTTGAAAGAAATGAAATTGAGAATATTTGGGATTTATTGGGATTTTATGGGAATTTTTAGAATTTTGGGATTTTGGGTTAAAGAAAAATCCCAAGGGTAGTTAGGTAATTTGGGGGTGTCTGGGGCAAAAGACCTAAGATGAGTATTTCAAGTAGAATTGGATAGATATCCATTCTAAATGAACCATGGGTCAATAAAACCCTTATTTTGGGTTCTTATGTATTGGTTTTATCCAGGGTATTGTGTACCTTAGTTCCAAATCAATATTCAGGGTCAATCCTAAGGCCAAATAGTCCTATAGGAACTCTTCTTGAATTCTCTCATAATGATCTTTCCTACTATTTGCTAGAGGTTAGGACCAATATGTGGAACTTCAAGTTGAGTAAAGAGAAGAGTTTTGAATTTCTAATGATGGGGGTACCGGACCAATATGTGGAACTTCAAGTTGAGTAAAGAGAAGAGTTTTGAATTTCTAATGGTGAGGAGGGGATTCTTCTTGAATTCTCTTATAATGATCTTACCTACTAAATGCTAGAGGTTAAGATATGTGGAATTTCAAGTTGAGTAAAAAGAAGAGTTTTGAATTTCTAATGGTGGGGTACCTCTTCAGGAACTCTAACTTGAGTAAATAGAAGAGTTTTGATTTTTTAATTGTGGGGGTACTTTTTGTAAGTTTTTGAGATAGTTCAATAGGAAAGTCCTATGGCTAGACCTAGGATACTAAAGAAGTTTCTAGACCTCAACCAAAAGTGAGGTCAACACATAATGATTTTTTGATTGCTTATTGTTGCTTTTGTTGCTAATGGGTTTTAAATTAACACCAGAGCTTGACCATCTTTGAGCTAGGATACATGAGTTTTATTAACACTTGAGCATCGTGGGTTGGTTTTTATTCGATTCAATCAGACATTTTTCATTACTTTTAGTTATTTAATATTTTTTATTGATTAGATGTTATCCATCATTGTTGATTTGTAGCTCGGATGAAAATATTACCAACGGGTTGGTTCGAGTTCTTCGATCGTCCGTTAGATTTTTCAATCCCAATCATAAAATTTTCAACTTTATTGTGTGTTTTTTAGACCTAAGATTGTATTTAAAATTAGTAAATTTTTTTACTTAACTATTTTTTTGTAATTTAGAAATTAATACAAAAGTTGGAATGATAACACATTCACATTATCGAGATATTAATTTTTTTTCCTAGTGATTAAATTTCTTCAAGTCATCTTAGTTGCATGTCCAAGGAACTAATTTTTTTATGTAGGTTTTCAACTTGTATTCTCTAGGAGCAGCTCATTTCTCGATAATGAATGATCTTGTTTGCATCTAATTGAGCTTTCTCATGACTTGTTATTGCGTGACTGGGATTTATTTCTTCAACATAAGGTCTCTGATGATGAAATACTTTTCTTAGCATGCTCATTATAGTACTGACTCGTTCATCTCTTCTCCTCTTCCCGCTGAAGGGCTGAGTTGGCTAAATTCTCATCGGTAAGGTATAATGTAAGAATTACTCCTTCATAGTTTGATTCCTGCCACTAGGCTAAATATGCTTTGTCAAATGTCAATCCAGTCACCACTCTTTGGCTATAATAGTTATATTCAACAGAAAGCATTGCCCTTCATCCCATGTGAATGTATGAATGTGGTTTTCCTAGTCATCATGGAGGGTGTTTTTTGGGTTGCCTAGAGAACAGATGGAAGGATCTTTGCAAAATTTCCCTTAGCTCTTTCAACCTTTTTTCTCATCATTTTTAGGAGGATCTTATTGGATGCTTTGGCCTACCCATTTGTTTAAGGGTGATGAATGGCTTTAGCAAAAAAATTTTACCCCCTATTCAACAAATTGTGTTATATTGTTTGTAATGATTACAAGTGGAAGCTTATATTGACAAATTAAATTAATCCAAATGAAGTTCTAAATAACCTTTGTGGCAATCCAAGCGAGCACTTTAACCTTGATCCACTTAGAAATATAATTCATAATAATTAGCAAAAATATGTGTTGGCCTCACAACAAAGGCATGAGTCTAAAGAATAAGAATCCCCATATTGTGAAAGTCTATAGGCTAATGATGAGCTACACTTTTTGAGACGACTAGTGCAATAGCGGTACATATTTTTGACCTTATTTTCTTCTTCTTGTGAATGCCTTGATAACATTTTTGAACAATAAGCCAGAAATAACCATGTTGCTACACTAGTGTCTCAAAAGTTTTTCCTCTGGAGTGGCTACCACAATCTCCTACATGTACCTCTCAAAAAACATACTTTGCTTCATCTTCTTTTATACATCTCAAGTACAATGAAGTGATTGATCTCTAAGAATGATTTCCCTTAATCATAAGGTATTGGGTTGCCTTAAATTTGAAGTGTTTCAGATTGGTAATTTTATACGGATCTTCCTGGTCTCAAAATACAAGATATAAGGATCCACCTAACTTTTTGTCCCTTTAATTTCCAACTCCATCACTTTAGCATTTTCAATAGTTGATCAAACATGCTTTTGAGGCATGCCCTCCCCCAAATAGATGCACTTTGATAGGAGCTTTGCCACATGGTTGTTTGCTTGAAAGATATGCTCAGCCTTAAAGCTTTTGAATTTCATTATCTATATTTTTTCTTTGTTGGAGTATTTATCCATCATCTCATTTCAGATCTTTAATTTTCGTTCAATTGATTCACAATCAATTATAATTTGTATTTCACTAGGTGTTGAGTACCCATCTCATAAGTGAATTATAGCCCAATAATCAGAGTTTTGTATTAAAATTGATAGTTAGTAACTTTAAATCTAACATTGATTGAGTGGCATAGATGATCCAAGGTTAGACTATTCAAAGTGGGACCGAGCCCTAACCTAGTTTGACTAAACTATTCATCAATGTGTAGGAACCAAATATGTCTATCAGTCACCACTTTTTTGTTTGGTTCATTAGGTTCCAAAAAATTGGCCAGAAAGACGCCTTTGGATGGTGCTTTGATGGTTGTTTAAAACATGTAAGAGAAACCAAACTTGCTAAGTTCCACCCATTTGAGAAGCCAATCAGATTGGTTTGACTTGGTGAGGATGTACTTGAGTGGGTGGTTCATGATAATCCTGATCAAATGTTTCTGAAAATACAAGTGAAGCCTAAGGGTAGAAATAATGAGCACAAACATTATTTTTTTATAGTCAGATACCTGAGTTGGCTTCTTGGAAGATTTGGCTAGCATAGTAAATTGTAAACCGCTTTCCTAACTCCACAAAGACTAAACTGAGCTAATGGCTTCAAGTATGACCCCAAAATATTGGTAGAGCTCCTCATTTTGCTTTGGGCTCTGGAAGATCAATGGTGATGCTAGGGAGTCTTTTAACTTTCGAAATGTTTGTTCAAAATCAACCATCCAAGTGAAGTTCTTTGCTGGCCTCAAGTTTTTAAAAAGGTATTGCACTTGTAACCCAAATTTTAGTTGAACTGGCTCAGGTATGCAATCCAACTAGGCAACTTTTGAACTTTTGTAGTGTTATTGGGCAATGCCATATTAATTAGCATCTACCCAATTAATAGATTGGCCTTTATTCTTTCCAGAGTAGGGACACAACCTAAAATTTGTCTATGGGTGTCCCAAATGTGCAGTTGAGCCAATTGAGCCTCCTATTAAATTTTTATAAGTGTTTCAAAAAGTTTCTTTTGGACCCTTCATACGTTTCTTAGATATTTTTATTTTATCAAGACATCATCCACATACACCTCAATTATTTTTCATTTCTATTTTCCAAAGATTACATCCATCAATTGTTGGTAGGTAGCACCAATATTTTTTAGCCCAAAGAACAGTACATTATAACAATATACTCCCTCTCTAGTGATGAATGCAGTTTACTCTACGTCAGTCAATCACATTTTAATTTGTTGGTACTCAAAGAATGTATTAAGGAAGCTCGTCTCAGAATGACCTGCTGTCGCATCCACAATCATTGATCTAAGATAGTGGGTAGCTGTCCTTCAGGCTAGTGGTATTCAGGTTCATGAAGTCCACACACCTCTATTTTTCATTTAACTTTTGCACCATGATAAATTTGTACTCCTATGTTAGGTGATGAACCTCTTAGATGTAGCCAGGCTCCAGTAGCTTCTGAACCTCCCCCGAATCGGCTCAACTAGAGCAACAACCATTAGCCTCGTCTTTTGTCTCTTTAGTCGGGCCACTAAATTGACATTTAGGCAATTACATGTAACACTAATCAGTGTCCCTGACATTTTGATGGTAAACAGTGCAAAAATGTTTATGTGTTCTTAGATGGTATCAATTAACACTTCTTTACATTGAATAAAAAACTCATAAAAAAAATTAATAGTCTCCATAGTTACTGAGATCTGATTGGTGATCTCACTAGTCTCTAGAGCCTTCTCTCATATTATTGAGCTCAAGAGACTCATGTTCGACACTTTTTATCACTTAAAGATAACAAATGTCAAACTGCTTGAGGTCACAGTGGATGGAGACTAGCTCCTCATCGCTTGGTAACTTTTTTGCCACATCATAGTATGAGGTGACGACTTTAAATGAGTTGTGCAGTAGATGGCCAAAGATAGCTTGTAAGTGAGTGGCAAGTCAACCTCTAGGAAGTCCTCCATTTTTGTGAATTGCTTATTGATCCCGATTGTTTATATGCAACAGTATAACAATGTATTTGATTATATTTTTCACTTATCTTTCCTTACTTCGCAACAGTACCAAAAACTTGATCCTAGAGAAAATAAGAATTTAACTTTTTAACTTAATATATATTGGGATACTACGCAAGTATATGTACTGTTTTCAAGTAATATAGGACTTTCTTATTAAGCCCCGAATCTCGAACCACAGGGAGAATTCACAATATGTACTTTTAAACAACAAAATTTCTATTTCAAAAAAACAATTGCTTAAACTATAGATATTTTTACAGTAATTAAACTTAAATTTTTTTTGGTATTTTTGATATTTTGACAAAACAGAAACAACTTCTAAATATAACTTGAGTTTATGCAAAAGAAAAACATTGAATATGAAATATCTTTCTCCTTGTCATGAATCAGTAATAAGTCTAGCAATTTTGTTGTGGAAGTATTCAAAATGAGTTATGTCAAATAACAACAATATAATTCTTTACCCTTACTAGAGATGCTATAAAGAATAATGAATAATTTAAAGTTTGAATTGTTCTGAAGACCGACTAGGTAGGGAATATACTAGCTCTCACTCTAGAGTTCCCTCGGTTCCCTCCACCTGGGGGCTAATTTCTCGTATTATAACTTAAAATAATAAACAAAGTTGGTGACTTTAGTTTATCACTCTAAAGTCCTCTAATTTTGCACCCTTCAAAGATTATTTCTCTATTTATTTGCACTAAATCATATGAATTACATTCTCATGCATACAAAATTATGTGATTCTTTCCAATTATTGACCAAGACAATACCATTCTAGTTCTTACAAGTTCTCACAATAAATTTTAACATCTAGATAGGTCAGATCAAGAAGTAAATGAAGTACATGGAATTAAATCACCACAACTTCTTCCAACATTAAAGATTAATACTCTCCACAACTTCCACTCAACACTTTAATTACTTATCATTTTAAGGAGAAATATAAAGAAAATTACTCAGAATCCAAGGAGAAATCAAAACCACACTTTAGTATAAAAGTAGAAATCATTTTCAAATCAACAAGAAGTCTCAATCAAAACCAAAAGTAGTTTTAAAAAAAAGATAAAAAACTTATCTCAAATCTTCCACCAAACTCTTGAAGTTCCTTTGAATCTCTTCTCTCTTACAACCTCTTAACTCTCACAATAAAACTAAAACAAAAAAGATAAAGTAAATTTGTGGTGCCTGAAAAATCTCTCCAAAAGTTCCTCCATGAACTATTTCAAGAACTTCTCAGGATTCCCCTTTTTTTTTCTCTCAACTTCCTTCTTTTATAATTTTCCAAGAGATGTCTTGGTATCTCTTCAAAATGTGTCCTGATTAAATGCATTTTCCAAGGGATGCCTCCTTTCAAAAGTCTTTTAACTATATTTTTATTTTGTAGTGGTCATAACCACCATCTTTAGCCAATAGGTGCCTTAAATGTCCCTTCAAAATTCGGCAAAATTAATTATCCCGTCCAATAACTGCCTCTGGCACTTAAGCGCGTGGCCTTTGGTGCTTAAGCACGTGGCCTCTGGTGCTTAAGCGCGTAGCCTCTGACGCTTAAGCGTGGCCTTCTCTGTTTCACCGGCACTTAGGTGCCAAAACACTTTTGCACTATTTTTACATTTTTGCTCCAAATTTGATCTTTTTTCACTCCTTTTAGCATTTTTCACCTTTATACTTGTACCTGAAAGAAAAGCATAAAAATACCTTCAATTAAAGCATAATAGCTCAAAAATAGGTATAAAAATGTGTCTAAAAACACTATATTTTTTAGGCGTATCACTTATCTATAAAAGTGACTAACAGAGTCATGGTTCCTAGCGCCTCTTTCTCTCGCTAAAAAATCATATAGTTGATCGGTCATCGCTATCAGCTGTACGTTTCCGAGTTCCATTTTATCAAGCATTGAATTGAATAGAACATTTATAGAGCTTCCAATGTCGATAAATATGCTACCAATCTAGTAGTTATCAATCAATGTGGTGATGACGATAGGGTCATTGTAGGGATTATCTCTATAGAGCGGAACTTCATTAGTTAAGGCTATAGAGAAATGTGAGCTATGTTTAGGCTCGGGGGTGGTTTTACATAGTTATCACGACTAAAGCCTCTTTAGTCTGTCTTGGTGACGTTATTCTTCACCTCCTCCAAACATGATAGGAACTATGCAAGTGATGTGGATTGTGTTGGCTCGAACTGGCTTGTCTGATTTTTCTTCAAATAGTTCTTTCCCCTTATACTAGGTTGTTGCTCATATAGTCGTAAAGTCCTTAAGTTTCCCAACTATGACTAGCACTTTAAGAAGGCCTCAATTATATTATCATTCCTTCGTGTTGTGCCTATAGTCCCAATTGTAAGCACAGTAATTCATACTGTTCTTGAGGTAAGTTCCAATTTTATCATGGGTGCTCTATTGAAATAATATCTATTTTGAATGTCCTCCATTTTCTCATCCATTGAAACTCTTAATGGAGTTATCTTGAGTACTTCATGGTTAGACAGTGGTTGCTCATTGTACCAAGTAGGCCACTAGTCAAGATGTCGGGTCTGACTCCCTTGGTGATATGTTCTATCAGGCACCCTATGGTCTTGGGGAACCCAAGTATCTTTTTAGCAATGGCAAGTAGAAGGACGTGAATCATACTTCGGTCTCCACCCTTTGCCTTGGGGGGCCCTCTTATGCGGGCAATGGTCTGCTCTGAAGAAAATGAGATTGGAGTTATACTTCCTGGCCAATATGTGCTTGTTGTCCAGGTCCAACAACTCGAATGGCATCTCCAGTCGCTGCAACCCAACTCATATCGAAAGGTTCAGTTCTTCAACTCCTGAACTAGGATGACATGAGATATTATGGGTTCTAGGTCCCACACTTCCAACATCTTATTCTAAAAGCGTGTGATGAATGATTGAATGCTCCTACTCTGTCTCTATCAAATATGCATAAGGGTTTATGAGTTATTCTAAGGTTTTTGGGCTCTTAAAAGCTGCACCATAAAAATTTACGTAAAATCAGTGAATGATGTTATTACTTATGGTAGTATTGCAGTGAACCATCTGAGGGCTGACTCCCTCAGTGTGGTAAATAATAAATAGCATTTTGGCATGTCTGTGATCCTCAGCAAATGCACAATTGACTCAAGCAAGGCTATGTGGTCACTCAGACCAGTTATCTCCTTTTAGGACTCCAGTGTTAGGATTTTGAACTCTCCATAAGGCTTAGCCCTAGAGATTTGTGGAAAGAACTCATTATTGGGCTATCAGGTCTCCTCAGTACACCCAAATTGATGTCGAGCAATCAATGCCAACCTAACATTGTCGAAGAACTAGGAGTTGCTCTCTTTTCAAGGTCGGGGGTGGGGGTGGGCGAGTGGACTCTTTGGTTGTTGGGTGTCAGACCTTCCTTTAGAGGAATCTACTATCTTATCCTAGGCAGCGCATCTCAAATGACATCTAACACTTGATCCTTCAACATTTGGATCTGATGGTTCACAAATTCTCTTGTGCACTCCTTGTTATTGATTTCTCTATTATGGTGGTTTCTTCTCCTTAAGTTGTTCTTATTTATGTTTTTGGCATGGTCAGTGCTTAGTGCACCTTTTTATAATGTTGAATTTTCATTTGTTCGTAAATCACACCCAAGGAATAGTGCGTGGGGTGGGGGGAGAGAGAGAGAGAGAGAGAGAGGTGAACAGTCAAACATGATTTGAACCGTGTCTTATTCACAAAATGATCTCTCTATTTATAAGGGGAGAGAGCACAATATGATGATGTTGTATTTTTGGTCCTGCTTTAAAAAGGATTTTATAGAGTATTATTGGTATTTTACATGTATGAACTCATCATCCATCTACTCATCCATTTTATAGAGTATTATTGGTATTTTATAGAGTATTATTGGTCCTGCTTAGTATTGGTATTTTACATCTAAGCTCAATTTGATCTATCTTGGCAGGTCGAGATTCACTCAATTGGATGTGATCAAATGGATTGGCTGAGTTTGTTAGGAAAAGTGATCCTCATAATCTTGTGTTGGTGGGCCCTCCATCATTTTCTTTTCATTTAGACCATTAGATCTCCTCGGTATCATCACAAGCACATTTTTTATGTACAAATAGGAAAAAAGTTCTCTAATTAAGCCTTGTTTGGGATCACATTTATTTTTTTATTTTTATTTTTAATTTTTTGTTGTTTTTAACAACATATTTGTTTAATATGCTTTTTACATGTTTTTATTTTTAGTTTCTAAAAGCAATTAAATATGTTTTTGAAAACACTCAAAATAAATTTCCGGTCTTTTAAATGTTTTCATAAACAATCATATCCTAATCAAACATACCAAACAAGTCATATTTCAAATCAAAACATACAGAAATAAAAACTAAAAATATAAAGTGATGCCATACATCGACTTAGTGAGTTTCTTTTAATTTTTTTTTTAAATAAACAAATATTCTTCTAATGATACTCAAAATAAGTTTTGGACATTTGGAGTTTTTAAAATACGAACATATTAATCAAATATGTTTTATTTCAAATCAAAACATAATAAAAATAAAATAAAAAAATAAAAGTGATCCCAAATGACCCCTTAATTTCTGTGTTTGAAATTTAAAACTCAACAGTAAACTATGTCTCAACTTGCTCTTACTCAGTATGAATCTCTTGAACTTATTTTGATCAACTTTCAGCTAGTTTATGTACAACAACAAACCTCTAAAAGATTGCATGGGACATGCAAATAAAAGATTTGCAAATTTTAATTTTAAAAATAACTCATAATATTAATAAATGAGAAATTGTCACATGTGGATGTGGTTAGATATAAGTAGAAGGAAAGATAAGAAGGAAAGAGCATAGAACATTGTTATTTTGACCTTTTTATATTTATTTGTCAACTTATAAGATGATTTTTTTTTAATTTAAAAAGAATCTTGTCACCTCTCAAAAGAGCCCTTATGGGTGGTGGACAACCCATGACTTAAATAATGTTTTTTGGTCTTACACCTAGCCGATGTGGGACTATTTGTTTGTGACATTCTCCTCCACCTAATCACGTGATGACCTCGTGACGGATCGACTCTACCGAGGGTCTCCCTAGAACATGGAGAGTCCACACACCTGACAAACAGTAACCTGCTCTGATACCACTTGTCACCTCCCAAAAAGAGCCCTTATGGGTGGTGGGCAACCCAGGACTTAAATACTGCTTTTCGGCCCTACACCTAGCCGATGTGAGACTATTTGTCTGTAAAATAGAGCCCTAAAATCTAAGGGTCCGTTTGGGGCAGCTTGCGTGTTTCAGGATAAGCTGCTTATCCTGAAACGCGGCCAGCGGACCGGCTGCAGGGGTCGACTCGAGACCCGCGTTTAGTGTAAAAACTCAAACGCAGTTTCAGAGAAGCTAGCGAAACGCGCGAACCAAACAGTACGACGACGCTTTCAAAACGCCACCCGCACTTATATGCTGCCCCAAACATACCCTAAGTCATAAGTGTCTCCATGTAAATAATGATCACGAAGCTATCATGATGGAGTAATGAGATTATTTAACAAAATATTTAAATATATTAAGCCATATAATTAAGTGAAGAAAAAAAAAATCAAAATTTGTCATTCAACCGTATAATATAAGGAGTTGACTTTTTGATCTGTTTTGAAAACAGGTAAGGTTACTTTAATTTTAGGTCAGACTTTAACTTTAGGTTAGACCTGAACTAAGCTCATTAACCCCAATTGACAACGCCATATGAAATAACTAGGGATTTCAATTTAAAAAGAAATAGGGGAGAAAATGAATCCTCAAATTAGTCGTCGTTGTTAAGATCTGTGTCTGTCGTAGCACTTTAAATCCTGTAGTATTGGGTCAGATCGGGTCTTCGAGGGACAGTTTGAGAAACTTTGCTGGACTGGATCTTCTGATAAATTAGCTCCACTGCAGGATCAGTTATTGCATTGAGTCAGCTTTCTTGTAATGGATGGCTCGAACACTCTCTTGTTTTTTTTTAATCTGGCTTGATTGCTTACAGTTGGAACACCTAATCATCTTCTTGTCCGCCCTTCAGTTCTCTCATTTTTGGCCTGGTTGACTTGGATCGCATGGCTTAGCTCGTTCAGTTAGGTGAGCCTCGCAATCTTCTTGTAGTGGATCTGCCTCCGTCATATCTTTCTCTTCTAGACCGTCTGATCCCTTCAAGATGGGTGCAGACATCTTTTTTAACACACACTCGCATAAAATACTTAAAAAATTAAGAAAATAGAATTGACCTTTAAAGATGAAAATGGAAACTTCGCATTAAAAAAAAAAACCGAAAACAACCGGTCCAATCGGGCGGCTTAGCTTTGTCTTTAAATAATAAAAATAAGTGGTAGTGGTTCGAATAATTGACCCGTGCACCAATCATTAGGACACATCAGTCAAAGTATGGCCGGCTTTTTTTTCCATTTTTTTTTTCAGAAAAATAAATTTATTTATTTTGAAATATTTACATGCATACCACTCAATTCTTATGAATTTACAATATGCACCCCTTACATTTGCTCACATGTTTCTAATAAATATATTTACACATTTGACCAGCGGAAAATTTGCGTACGCAGCGCTGTGTACTTCATGAAGGTTATTCAGAGGGTATTGAGGGGTTATATTCGTGTTATACCCCATGTAACCTACAAATATATGAAAACTGAAGCGCCCCCAATAATCTCTGAATGTCCTCCCTGACATACACAACGCTGCGTACGTCTTGTGCAATTTTTTTCTCGACGAGGTTTGTTTAAGAATTTTGAATAAATTAAAAAAAAGTAAACTTCACTGTCTACCAACAACCATTTTTGTCTTTTCTTCAAAGAATCGCACGTATCTTACATATCGCATCAAAACTCGTTGTCTTACGTCTACTAACTTTTTAAAAGTGAATAGAANCTATTACTCTTATCGCAGTGTCAGCTTCAAAGAGTAAGAGAATCGAGCAAATAAGATATGTACANCTATTACTCTTATCGCAGTGTCAGCTTCAAAGAGTAAGAGAATCGAGCAAATAAGATATGTACAAAAAAAAATGTGTTAGCACTGATCCTGATGAGATCTAATAGTCCATAAGATAAAAGTACAATAAGGGCGGGTATACCGATAGAAGAATGTGAGGCCCGCATTTTTAATCAAGTGCAATCATTCAAGCCAAAGCTATAAAGGTCAGAGCCGATAGAGCCACAAGGAGGGAAAAAATAAAAATGAATGATCCAAGTTCAAAGCATTTGATCAAAAATGAGATAACAAGANATACCGATAGAAGAATGTGAGGCCCGCATTTTTAATCAAGTGCAATCATTCAAGCCAAAGCTATAAAGGTCAAAGCCGATAGAGCCACAAGGAGTGAAAAAAAATAAAAATGAATGATCCAAGTTCAAAGCATTTGATCAAAAATGAGATAACAAGGTATTAAAGCCAACCACCACTAAAAAGCCGACCTGAGGGAAGACCTAATCACTCAACATCTCCAATTATACTGGAGATGGCCAAAAGCTCCCTGTTGGTTTTATTTTATGTTTATATGGGGACCGAACATATTTTGAANAGGTATTAAAGCCAACCACCACTAAAAAGCCGACCTGAGGGAAGACCTAATCACTCAACATCTCCAATTATACTGGAGATGGCCAAAAGCTCCCTGTTGGTTTTATTTTATGTTTATATGGGGACCGAACATATTTTGAATTTTTTAATTATTTAAATCAATGAACACACTATTAAAAGTAATATATTATTTTGAAAGAAAAAACATATCATTTTATGATGGGTTTAATTATTCATATAAAGAAATTTAGGATATTTGTAAGGTCTATAATTAAACNAACACACTATTAAAAGTAATATATTATTTTGAAAGAAAAAACATATCATTTTATGATGGGTTTAATTATTCAAATAAAGAAATTTAGGATATTTGTAAGGTCTATAATTAAATCATCAAATCTTTTCCAAATCTAATCCAAAGACAAGTTGGTGTTTAGATTAATCTAGGGTTTTCTATTTGGACAAAAACTCTTAGTTAATTACATCTTAAGAAAACTCTTGATTAAGGATGTGATTTTGTCTCAAAGAATTTCTAATTTTAGTTTCCATGATTGATTGTTGGAATATCAAATGGGAAAGTTCAAAAGTGGAACTTTTATTTAAAAATCCCAATGAAAAAAATTAGGAGGCATAAAAATATTAAAAAAAATTCAGTGAAATCTCAACTATCCTATTGTTTGGCTTTAAAGATTTTAAATGTGATTAATTTGGTATTTCATTTGACATTTTATTAGAAATTTAAGACTTATATCACATAGAATATGATCGGAAGAAGGCCTAAGAAGTGATGATTTATGGCGTAACTTGACAAACAACCTCAAAATCCTAAGACTAAAGTGAGGTTTTTTGAAAGAAGTAAAACCTCATAAACCTAGTCTAAAGGAAGAGAAACCCTAAACAAAAAAATAAATTGAATAGACTTACAACCCTATCTGGAAAGTGCAACCAACTAAACCACCTAATCACAATAAAATCATGCAAGGTCATTCTCATTGAATCTAAGATAAGATGGGTTTTTTTTTATTAGAAGAAACCTGTTTTGCAACTTGATTATAAAAATCAAGATGTCTANCCTAATCACAATAAAATCATGCAAGGTCATTCTCATTGAATCTAAGATAAGATGGGTTTTTTTTTTTATTAGAAGAAACCTGTTTTGCAACTTGATTATAAAAATCAAAATGTCTAAGTATGAATGATATTTGCATTGTCCTAAAACAAATAAGAATATAATTTTTCAAATTTAGATTTTAAATTTGAAAGCTCACCAAACTCAAGTATTTATTATTTTTTGTTAATTCTTATTGACGAGTAAGTCACACAAGCTGCGTATAAGTATTCAAGTTTTTGATGATGAATGCTCACAAAATTTGATCATAAGACCAATTAATATGCAGATGCAGGCTCACTCTATAAAGTGGTAACCCTAGAAGAACAAATCATTTCCGTGCAATGAGCNGTATTTATTATTTTTTGTTAATTCTTATTGACGAGTAAGTCACACAAGCTGCGTATAAGTATTCAAGTTTTTAATGATGAATGCTCACAAAATTTGATCATAAGACCAATTAATATGTAGATGCAGGCTCACTCTATAAGGTGGTAACCCTAGAAGAACAAATCCTTTCCGTGCAATGAGCAAAAATCTGAAGACAAGGAATAGAAGCTCTATGGATCACATATGCCTAAAATGATTTTTTCATGGTTATTCCTGAATTGCAAAGAGGTTTCTACTCAATTTAATAAGATGTGAAAGCAATGATTTCCTTATTTTTGGTTTTGTTTACAAATTTTATTAATTTTTAAAAAATATATTATAATTATTTAGTTTGGATAAATAAATTTCATTCTTAATAAACCTAACAAAAATCTAGCAAAAAACACAAAACAATTATCTGAAATTTGGGCAGACCTATTTCAAAAGTATTCTGTTGAAATTTCATGAAGCTTTGATTTTTTATTGATTTATAACAACTATTTGATTTCCTAGGATGTTTTTTATTTCATAACTCATAATAAAGCCAAATGACCACCAAAACCCTTGAAATTTTACAGAGATGCTAAGAATCATATTCTAGACAACCTCTAAAATTTTCAAGTAATTTTATTTTCTTTTAGAACTTCTATGCATTATATTTTTTATTAAATGAGTTATTTATTTGAAAAATAAAATAAAGTATATTTAATGAAAAACATTTTTGAATATCTTGATTTCTTCCTGTTTACTTGATTTATTGGTAAGGATATCATTCAATTTAGATTTTTTTTNTGAATATCTTGATTTCTTCCTGTTTACTTGATTTATTGGTAAGGATATCATTCAATTTAGATTTTTTTTAAAAGTTATGGGGATTTATGTTAATAAGGGTATATTTGTAAAATTATCATTTTTGACTTAGACTACTTCATTTGAAATAAAAAAAAAATTATTATATTTTATTCTCTATTAATAACTTATTTGAATGAGTGATTTGAATTTTCTAATTTTAATTATTCCATCTATTGAGCTAAACAATAAACAACAAATATTTGTATTTTATTTAAAAATTGTCACTAATATGCCAAAATTTATTTTTAAATACTCGAACTTTATTTTTCAATTCCTTTTTTGTAATTTTATTAATGATTTTAATAAGATTTGATAATTTTTAAGTTTTTAAAATATCTAAATTAACTTCAAGGGTAGATTTGTAATTTCTTCAATTTCAATTAATTTTTTTGTCAATTAATTTGGCTTTTGGATTTTATGAAATTGTCCTGAAATGTTTTAAATAGTGGATTAATGGTTTGCACCATGATTTGCATTAATTTGGGACTTCAATAAAATGCAACTTTTCATATTTTAAGTAATTACAAATTTACCCTTCTATGCAATTTTGATGTTCAAATTCAAATTTATTTCAACATTTTATTTCACATGTTCCATAAATCATATCATCCAAATTTCAAATTGTCATTCTCTGTTTTATAAGGGTTTGAAAATAAAAAAAGTTTGAAGTAAATGGTTTATTGAATTCTAGGAGATGCCACCACTATTTCATTGTAGAGGTTAGTTGTTTTTATTGTTTTCTTTAATTTCAAGGTGGTTTTTGTATTTTTATGAATTTTATTTTTTTATTTTATTTAATTTTCAATTTAATTATAAATTTCAAAAGAAATTGCTATTTCTTNGAGATGCCACCACTATTTCATTGTAGAGGTTAGTTGTTTTTATTGTTTTCTTTAATTTCAAGGTGATTTTTGTATTTTTATGAATTTTATTTTTTTATTTTATTTAATTTTCAGTTTAATTATAAATTTCAAAAGAAATTGCAATTTCTTATTAATTTGTTAGTTTGTGACCTTGGAAAAATTATGGGATCACACTATAGTCAGAGACTACAAGTGTGTCGAATTTCATTTAATTTTAATTTAATTTTGGGGTTTTAATGACTTATTAATGATTTAATGGTTTTTCTAATTAATAAATTATTATTGATAATTTTATTATTATTATTTTATTTTATTCCTCGCGTTTTTACTAATTCTAAGGCATTTTTCTTTTTACTTTTATATTTTTATTTTTTCCTTTAATTTTGAAATCTCTATTTAATTTTTCTTAATTTAAT
Organism: Phalaenopsis hybrid cultivar; assembly: GCA_002079205.1. Classification (NCBI taxonomy): domain Eukaryota; kingdom Viridiplantae; phylum Streptophyta; class Magnoliopsida; order Asparagales; family Orchidaceae; genus Phalaenopsis; species Phalaenopsis hybrid cultivar. Next base: position 351,802 of record JXCR01143097.1, on the reverse strand, counting down.
AAATAGAATTTATTTTTTTATAACCATGTGTAGAGTCAGCCTCCACTTCAGCTTCGTATTTCCATGTGTCATTTTTTTTTGTTTGAGCTCCAATGATTTGAGAATGCCATGCATGATAAAATTATTTAATTGCCTAAGCTACATAAGAAAAAAATATTAANATAACTTTTTTATCGATAAAACACGCAAGAACCAACCTAAAGCGCCCATGCATCATAAGAACCCATGTTTTCGAGCTTGAAGTGAGGCAAGCTCTGGTTGTGATTCGTTATTCATCAGCAACAAGATCCAGGAATGGTAGCAAGTTTTANATAACTTTTTTATCGATAAAACACGCAAGAACCAACCTAAAGCGCCCATGCATCATAAGAACCCATGTTTTCTAGCTTGAAGTGAGGCAAGCTCTGGTTGTGATTCCTTATTCATCAGCAACAAGATCCAGAAATGGTAGCAAGTTTCGACGGTTACCCCCACGAGGACCGCTATAAGATCCACTTAATATGTCTTGCATAAGGTGTGGCTTATCCAAGACGATGACTTAACGAAGCACTCGAGACATGGCCAGTATAAGATTTGAGCTGAGTGGTTAACTCACCAAACTATCCAAAAATATTTTTAAGGATTACGGGCCCATCTCATCATAACCAAGCATTTTATCATAAGAAAAGTAGAATATGCTGTAAAGGTAAAATGAAGAGAATGAAGTTGAAAACAAGTTGAAATTTCATTTCCACTCATGATTGAAAAATTTGCAAAATTTTCTAATATTTCTTTTCAAGAATTCAATAAAAAAATTATGAAATTTTTTAAATTTATAGATGAAGCCGAAGGCAAGTCAGATGTTTAAAGACCCTTCCTGATCTCTCAACACAACCATTTTTCTTTTCTTAATAATGATTTTTTCTTCCTTTCATATTTTGTGTGGTATCGCTCCNTTTTTAAATTTATAGATGAAGCCGAAGGCAAGTCAGATGTTTAAAGACCCTTCCTGATCTCTCAACACAACCGTTTTTCTTTTCTTAATAATGATTTTTTCTTCCTTTCATATTTTGTGTGGTATCGCTCTNATATATATATATATATATATATATATATATATATTAGGGCCGGCAAAATTGAAAATTTTATATATTTTTAAACATTAGGCAAAAAAATACATCAAGGAGAAGAAATTACAAGAATGCATAAGCCACATGAAAAAATATTAAATTTTACTATTTATATAGAAAAATTGTAAATTACACGACAGATAATTGTTCATTCAAACGATAACTTGATTTCATCCTCTTCATCTGGTATGTTCACTTGATTTCGCCTGCTGGTATGTATTTATATAAGAATTGTGCAGTATATATGTAAATTTTCATTTAAAAAAAACGGGGGCAATTACATATAGACTGCGAGAAACTTGTTATTTACAAATCAAAGCACTCTCTTTCATCCATTTTTTCAAATTGTTACTCAAATATGAAAATTTATGATAAAATCTCAACCGATATTTTTCATTTTTATCAAATTCTCGTTGGTTGGATCGTGTCGATTTTGTAGTTTAGAAAAAAATCACATGCGTTGTTAGTTTCAAAGTAACAATGTTTCGGGTGGTCGATGTAACTGTCCCTTAAAAAAAAATGATAGTTGAGCATATGTACGCAAGTGATCGCTGTTTTTTGTTACTTTTTCCCCAAAAGTGATGGGGTTTCTTGAAGGTGCAACATGGTTCAATAGTGGTTCTTATAAATAACTGAAAATAATAAATTTGTATAAAGTAATAATATATGTAGAGTTTTGTTCATAAAAAATATGCTAACATTGATCTGGAGGAGATCTAACAGTCCAAAAGAAAAAAAGTGCTAGGAGGGAGGGCCCATCGATAGAAGAATGTGGGCCCACTTATCCGACTGAGTATAGTGTTCCAAACGAAAGCTAGCAAGGATAAATCTGGTTGAGCCAAAAGAATGAAAAAATAATAATAATAATTGAATGCTCTAAGTTTGAACCATTCGATCATAAACAAAATAACAAGGAATCCAACCCAACCACCACTAAGAAGTTGACTCGATGAAAGACCTATCCCTTTAACATCTCCAATCATATTGAGGATATATGGAAGCTCCTCTATTAATTATCAAGAGTCTGGGCCCAGACAAAATCAGCCAAGCGAGCTCGTCCTGCCAACCCAAAGCCATCCAAGTTTGGTCGACCAACAACGCTAATGAAACCAGTTCTGTCAAACTTATGCCAGAAAAGCACAATCGATCAAGTTAGAGCACCCGAGCGATAGACTCATACATATAAAATATCAAGAATACATTGTATAACCTCTTTTAAGGTAGGGGAAAAAATATAGCATCAACATAATGCATCGATTCCCTTAAAAATAGCAAGATTATATTATGAATAAAAGGGAGGATGAACTTGATAGACACTATGTTTTAATGTTTATTATTGTTCACTCCTTTTTTTGTCTCTTCCACTTTCTCTTAATTTACACTCCATTCCATGGGATGTAATTCAAGGACAAATCATGTTTCAACATTCAAAAATATGCGGTGAGTGTAGATCTCACAGCCAAAAAGAGAAGCAACCCATTGAGAAGAAACCCACAACAAAGACATTGACAAGATTGAGTACACCAGAGAGTTTGTAAACCAACATATCTAGGATTTAAAGGAACAAATAATGGATGTCATCCAAGATGCACTAGGTCGGGGAAGAGAGCAACACTCTTGGAAGGAAGGACTAGTGCCCGAAAACTGAAGAGTTTTCCAAGCCCTAAAAAGAGAAGATAATTCACAATACTTTGATAACGATGAGTTGGCACCAACCATTTTACACATGTTTGGGTACACTGATGCACCTCAACAGCCTGAGACTATGTTTTCTTGGCTAATCACTGAGGATGAGTCCTCTGAGAGGTTCAAATTTTGGGCACTGGAGTCTTAAAATGGCAGAATCAATCCGACTGATCACAAACCCTTGTTTAACTCAACTATTTTTTATGAGGATTATTGCATGCCAAAATTTTGTTTCTTTTTTACCACGTTGATGGAGATAGCCTCAGTTGGTTCAATGCATTACCATTGGGAGTGATCACATGGTTTACTAACTTCAAGCGAATACTTGTAGTTCAGTTTGCCAGTGCCTAGAAATCTTGGACAAACTCACAAACCCTCTTGCGGATCTTACAAGGATATAATTAGAGCCTTCACTTGTTCGTCACACGCTTCTAAAAGAAGATGTTGGAAGTACGAGACTCAGTGCATGCAATAGCTCGTGCTACCCTAGCTTAAGGCTTGAAGGAAGGACACTTCCACTATACATTAAGTCTGCGGAAACTGATGATGTTGGTCGAGCTATTAGAGCTAGCTAACAACCATATATCAGTCGAGGAGTACAACTTCAATCTCATTTCCTACATGGAAAATTCATCCACCTGTCACCCATAGAAGAGAGTCCCCCGCTAAGGTGAAGGGTAGAGACTGAGCCATGCCTTTCACCCGTCCTCATTACGAAGACACCGAACACCCGACGATCATAGGACAACTGACAGAACATACGACCAAGAGAGTCAAACTCAGTTTCCTAACTAGTGCCTAGATCCGTATGATGAGTGCCCACTATCTAATAATAAGCTCTCAAATAAATATTGTTGAGTCATTACAACCCTTGTATTTTATTTTCAAGTTCTTAAAAATAGTTAAGTTAAATCTTTTTAAATTTTACATACTATCTCAGGTCCGACAAACACTTGAGCAACATAGGAAGTTCACACAAGAGATCTTCAAATTTTGATCAACACTCAGAGAACTCGAACCAATTCTTTGGCAGTAGCTCTGTTCAGATGATAAAACTGAGTGTGAAGAGTAACTTTTGATCTATAAAAACTTTTTAAATAACTAAGAGCGACGAGAAACATCTGATCGACAAAAATTTTCTAAATCACCTCCAACGAAGAATAACTTTTTTTTTGACAAAACACGCAAGAACCAACCTACAACGCCCATGCATCATAAGAACCCATGTTTTGTAGCTTGAAGCAAGGCAACAAGATCCATGAATGGTAGCAAGTCTCGACGGTTACCCCCACGAGGACCGCTATAAGATCCACTTAATATGTCTTGCATAAGGTATGGCTTATCCAAGACGATAACTTAACGGAGCACTCGAGACATGGCAAGTATAATATTTGAGCTGAGTGGTAACTCACCAAACTATCCAAAAATATTTTTAAGGATTACGGGCCCATCTCATCATAACCAAGCATTTTATTATAAAAAAAGTAGAATATCCTGCAAAGTTAAATTGAAGAGAATGAAGTTGAAAACAACTCGAAATTTCATTTCCACTCATGATTGAAAAATTTGCAAAATTTTCTAATATTTCTTTTCAAGACTTAAAAAAAATGATGGAATTTTTTAAAGTTATAGATGAAGCCGAAGGCAAGTCAGATGTTCAAAGACCCTTCCTGATCTCTCAACACAACCCTTTTTCTTTTCTTAATAATGTTTTTTTCTCCCTTTCATATTTTGTGTGGTATCGCTCCTTTGGTCTCCCGAAAGCAACACAAAATAGATCTTTGTTGGGGACATCGATCTAAAGATTTGGAATGTTCTCAATTGCATCACTAAAAAATTGATCAATTCAAACAAGAAGGGATGCAAAGCAAATATGAAATGCAAAGAGACTCATCACACCTTATTTATAGGGATAAATATGCATAAATAAAGATAAATTAATTATTGAGTTGTTGAATAAAAATAAATGTGATGTGTTTTTTGCATTAAATTCTCTTACTCTTATCTCAGTGTCAGCTTCAAAGAGTAAGAGAATCGAGAGAATAAGATACGTACATAAAAAATGTGTTAGCACTGATCTTGATGAGATTTAATGGTCCATAAGATAAAAGTACAATAAGGGCGGGTATACCAATAGAAGAATGTGAGGCCCGCGTTTTTAATCAAGTGCAAATGTTCAAGCCAAAGCTATAAAGGCCAGAGCCGATAGAGCCACAAGGAGGGAAAAGAGAAAAATGAATGATCCAAGTTCAAAGCATTTAATCAAAAATGAGATAACAAGGTATTAGAGCCAACCACCACTAAAAAGCCGACCTGAGGGAAGACCTAATCACTCAACATCTCCAATTATATTGGAGATGACCAAAAGCTCCTTGTTGGTTTTTTTTTATGTTTATATGGGGACAGAACATATTTTAAATTTTAATTATTTATATAAATGAACACACTATCAAAAGTAATATATTATTTTGAAAGAAAAAACATATCATTTTATGACAAGTTTAATTATTCAAATAAAGAAATTTAGGATATTTGTAAGGTCTATGATTAAACCATCAAATCTTTTCCATATCTAATCCAAAGACAAGTTGGTGTTTAGATTAATCTAGTCTTTTTTATTTTGACAAAAACCTCTTAGTTAATTACATCTTATGAAAACTCTTGATTAAGGATGTGATTTTGTCTCAAAGAATTTCTAATTTTAGTTTCCATGATTGATTGTTGGAATATCAAATGGGAAAGTTCAAAAGTGGAACTTTTATTTACAAACTCCAAAGAAAAAAATTAGGAGACATAAAAAATATTAAAAAAATTTGAGTGAAATCTCAACTATCCTATTGTTTGGCTTTAATGATTTTAAATGTGATTAATTTGGTATTTCATTTGGCATTTTATTAGAAATTTAAGACTTATATCTCACAAAATATAATCGGAAGAAGGCCTAAGAAGTGATGATTTATGTCGTAACTTGACAAACAACCTCAAAATCCTAAAACTAAAGTGAGGTTTTTTGAAAGAAGTAAAACCTTATAAACCTAGTCTAGAGGAAGAAAAACCACAACAAAAAAATAAATTGAATAGACTTACAACCCTCTCTGGAAAGTGCAACCAACTAAACCACCTAATCAAAGTAAAATCTTGCAAGGCCAGTCTCATTGAATCTAAGATAAGATGGGTTTTTTTTATTAGAAGATACTTGTTTTGCAACTTGATTATAAAAATCAAGATGTCTTAGTATGAATGGTATTTGCATTGTCCTAAAACAAATAAGAATATAATTTTTCAAATTTAGATTTAAAATTTGAAAGCTCACCAAACTCAAGCATTTTACTATTTTTTGTTAATTCTTAGTGACGAGTGAGTCACACAAGCTGCGTATAAGTATGCAAGTTTTTGATGATGAATGCTCACAAAATTTGTTCATAAGACCAATTAATATGCAGATGCAGACTCGCTCTATAAGGTGGTGACCCTAAAAGAACAAATCAACCCTTTCCGTGCAATGAGCAAAAATCTGAAGATAAGGAATAGAAGCTATATGGATTACATATGCCTAAGATGATTTTTTCATGGTTATTCCTGAATTGCAAAAAAGGTTTCTACTCAATTTAATAAGATGTGAAAGCAATGATTTCCTTATTTTTGGTTTTGTTTACGAATTTTATTAATTTTTTTAAAATATATATTAAAATTATTTAGTTTGGATAAATAAATTTCATTCTTAATAAACCTAACAAAAATCTAGGGAAAAACACAAAACAATTATCTGAAATTTAGGCAGACCTATAGATCACAAACAACAGAACATAACAAGGATAAAGATAACAAAAGGGCACTAACCATAGACCTATGACATATTTGTTGGTCAAAAATATTATATGAACATCATTATTATTTTAGTTGAGGTTCATTCTTTTCTTTTATATTCAGCTTCTCTTTAAAAGTTTAGATGTCAATAGTTGATTAACTATGACAGATATCATGACTCTAGAAAAGAAAAGACACAATATAGAAAAAAAATTTTCCTTACTATGACAGGTTAGATTTAACTACTCAGTGCTTGCAAAACAAAGCTAGCACATGCTAAGCTTACTATAGAACCCTTGAAACATGTAAAGAAAACTATAGCAAACTAGACTAATATATAATGGATATGCATAACATAAGAAAAATGAAGTCATTTACACATCCTAAATAAATGTAGAACGAGCAAAAAAGCACAAAACACAACACAACACAATGACCGCACCCGTCCTAATCCTAAAATTAAGGTTGGTGTTTTATGATGTCTAAAAGTAGTGACTATAAAGTTAGAGGAAATGATGAAGAATTTGGTCAAGATTCCATGACTCCATCATCCCGGATCATTATGGTCCTTGATTTACTTTGTCATAGGAGGTAGTTAACCAAATCTGATCAAAAGATTATTATCAGCAAACATAGGTTGCGTCGTCCAAGAGATCTTAGTAGATCCGGGGTGGATATTTTTTCAACTTACAAATTTTATTAGTTTGTTTCTTCTAACTATTAGGAATGGTTTATTTTAAGTTTTAATATTTTCTAAATTTAATCAATTTTATGATTTTATTTTAGGTTTATTTTTATGATTTTGTATGTGTTCAAATTGACTTGAAATTATTTCTAAAAGTTTTTATTGAGTTCAAAAGTATTCTCTTAAAATTTCATGAAGTTTTAAATTTTTATTGATTTATAACAACTATTTGATTTCTAGGATGTTTTTTTATTTCATAATTCATAATAAAGCTAAATGGCCTCCAAAACACTTGAATTTTTACAGAGATGCTTAGAATCATATTCTAGACAACCTCTAAAATTTTCAAGTAATTTTATATTCTTTTAGAACTTTTATGAATTATATATTCTATCAAATGAGTTAATTATTTGAAAAATAAAATAAAGTATATTTAATGAAAAACATTTTTGAATATCTTGATTTCTTTCTGTTTACTTGATTTATTAGTAAGGATTTCATTCAATTTAGAATTTTTTTTTAAAGTTATGGGGATTTAAGTTAATAAGGTTATATTTGTCAAATTATCATTTTTAACTTAGACTATTTCATTTGAAATAAAAAAAAAATTATTACATTTTATTATCTATTAATAACTTATTTGAATTTTCTAATTTTAATGATTTCATCTATTGAGCTTAACAATAAACAACATATATTTGTATTTTATTTAAAAATTGTCACTAATATGCCAAAAATTATTTTTAAATACTTGAAATTTATTTTTCAATTCCTTTTTTGTCATTTTATTAATGATTTTAGTCATATTTGAGAATTTTTAAGTTTTTAAAATATCTAAATTACCTTCAAGGGTAGATTTGTAATTTCTTCAATTTAACTCAATTTCAATTTATTTTTTTTTTTTGTCAATTAATTTGGCTTGTGGATTTTATGAAATTCTCCTGAAATGTTTTAAATAGTGGATTAATCATTTGCACCATGATTTGCATTAATTTGGGACTTCAACAAAATGCAACTTTTCATATTTTAAGTAATTACAAATTTACCCTTCTATGCAATTTTGATGTTCAAATTCAACATTTTATTGCACATGTTCCATAAAGCATATCATCCAAATTTCAATTTGTCATTCTCTGTTTTATGAGGGTTTGAAAATAAAAAAGTTTGAAATGGTTTATTGAATTCTAAGAGATGCCACCACTATTTCATTGTGGAGGTTAGTTGTTTTTATTGCTTACTTTAATTTCAAAGTGACTTTGTATTTTTATGAATTTTATTTTATTTATTTTATTTTATTTTATTTTATATTATTTTCAATTTAATTATAAATTTCAAAAGAAATTGCAATTTCTTATTAATTTGTTAGTTTCTGTCCTTAGAAAAATTATGGAATCACAAGTGTGTCGAATTTCATTTAATTTGGGTTTTTAATGATTTATTTATGATTTAATGGTTTTTCTAATTAAGAAATTATTATTGATAATTTTATTATTATTATTTTATTTTATTCCTCGTGTTTTAATATTTCTATGGCATTTTTCTTTTTATTTTTATGATTTTTATTTTTTCTTTTAATTTCGAAATCTCTATTTAATTTTTCTTAATTTAATAAATAGAATTAATTTTTTTATAAACATGTGTAGAGTCAGCCTCCACGTCAGCTTCGTATTTCCATGTGTCATTCTTTTATTTGAGCTCCAATGATTTGAGAATGCCATGCAGGATAAAATTATTTAATTGCCTAAGCTACATAAGAAAAAAAATATTAAATTTTATTATATATATATATATAGTTAGATAAAGTTAGATAAATTACAAATTCCAAAGGGGTCAATTATCCACCTAGGTTTAAGGAAAAATATTACATTAGGACTTCTAACATAGAGCTACGTTTGGAGTCCACTGATATGCGAACACGTGGCTTCAAGGAAACGTGCGTGCTTTTCTGTGATCCGACCCGATAACAAAGGTGAATATTCCTCCTGTGTTATTTTGGGTTATTCAGATGTTATTGTGGTGATATTGATGTGTTATTGTGTTATTATAACACCGGGAATATTTACAGAACACAATAACACATGAATATCACCACAATAACACCTGAATAATGCAGAATAACACTGAGGGAATATTCTCCTGCGCTAAAACGATTTTTTTTATTTTTCTGTCACCTCCACGTGGCGTCATTTGATTGGACTCCAACGTAGCTCTACGTTAGGAGTCCTGATGTAATATTTTTTCTAGGTTTAGACATAATCTTTTTTCACTATTGGCCACCATATTTGTAAATCTTTAGAAAAGAGATTTCAACTTGCTTTACAATATTGCAAAAAAAAAAAATACTATTTTTTGAAATAGATTGAGCTTAGGTTAGGTAGAAAAATAAAATTGCAAATTTGGCTCTCAAAATTTCTCGGATCATACATTCCCCCAACTCCATTTGGAATATAATATGTATGTATATATATATATATATATATATATATATATATATATATATAATATTTCGGAATTATTTTTCTAGCATTTATTTTATAATTAAAAAATAATTAGAATGATTTTTGGATCATAATTTTTTAGATTTTGATCAAATTGGTAGAAATAAATTTTATTGTTTCAACCAAGGAAATAATGATTAATTATAGAAAATAAATATAACAAGACCCCATTTTTCACAAGTAAATTAAAGAAGTAATTCTCCCAATATTTAACAAATATGAAGAATGCTTACCCTTTTATAAAATATTAAGAATCTAACATTATTTACATATCACACAATTCCTATATATTTAGGAAAGCTTCACATCAAAAGTACCCTACTAATAACTTTTAAAAATGAAATATAACTTTTCATGTAAATACTGTTAGGTATATGTATGTTTAATCCTATGGATATGTACTAAACTCCTCTGAAATAGTAAATTCGCCACTACTCCCGAGGACATAGACATTTTTGTCAAACCACATAACTCTGTGTGTTCTTTTCTGGNACATCAAAAGTACCCTACTAATAACTTTTAAAAATGAAATATAACTTTTCATGTAAATACTGTTAGGTATATATATGTGTAATCCTATGGATATGTACTAGACTCCTCTGAAATAGTAAATTCGCCACTATGCTCCCGATGACATAGACATTTTTGTCAAACCACATAACTCTGTGTGTTTTTTTCTGATGTGAATTTTCCTCATTCTATTTTTTTCGCTTCGTCCATCATTCTATTTCATATATACCACAACAAATACAATAAAAAATTTAAGTGTCAGGCGTATATGTACATCGGAATTAAGTGGTATGCTAGTAAATCATCCAAAAAAATTGTTATCTTCCCAAAGAAATTGTCTTGGGCCTCATTTAATAGCTAGCAAATAGATAAATATAACTTGAAAAATAATGAATGTAAAAATTAAAATTAATTTTCTAAAAATGAAAAATAAATAAAATCTTCACATTTAAAAATATTNTAATGAATGTAAAAATTAAAATTAATTTTCTAAAAATGAAAAATAAATAAAATCTTCACATTTAAAAATATTCTAAAAATACGGNATATATATATATATATATATATATATATATATATATATATATATATATATATATATATATATAATATTTGGGAATTATTTTTCTAGCATTTATTTCTTCATTATTTTTTAGATTTTGATCAAATTGAAAGTTTCACATCAAAAGTACCCCTACTACTAACTTTTAATAATGAAATATAACTTTCCAAGTAAATACTATTAGGTATATGTGTGTTTAACTCTATGGGTATGTACTGAACTCCTCTGAAACAGTGAATTCACCGCTCTGCTCCCGAGGACGTGGGCATTTTTGCTGAACCACATAAATTTATGGCCTGCTAGTAGATCATCCAAAAAAGCTGTCATCTTCCCAAAGAAATTGTCTTGGGCCTCATTTAATAGCTAGCAAATAGAAAAATATAACTTGAAAAATAATGAATGTAAAAATTAAAATTAATTTTCTAAAAATGTAAAATAAATAAAATCTTCACATTTAAAAAAATTCTAAAAATATGGATAAAAATAAAAAAAAATACATACAACCAAATGAAAGTCCAAAAAATTCATTATTCTGCAAATTATTGTATATTTTAATTTCAAACAACCAAACGGTCCCTTAGAACACAGCCTGGATGCAGTAGCATCAAACAGAGAGAGATATTATGCGACCTAAGTCTGAAATGGAAAGAGAAATAAAAGAAGACAGACAGCTTCATTGAAGCTCAGTTAAGCTTCTCACGCCAGTAGCTGTTTGTGAGAAGGCATAATAATAGAGAGGAGAGTTATGACCAGCTGAAACTTGGTGGTGCTAAGTTGTCACAAGATCAATCATGGTAGAAGTCTTCCTTTCCCAGGCTCTGGGGAAGTTTTTTCTTGACACTGCTTTCCTCCACCTTCTTCTTCGTCTTCGATAAGAAGAGAGCCTGATCTCAGAAGCTCCTTGACTTTCCGGAACTCGTCGTAGTGAACACGGCGGTGCTCCTTGAAGCTTAAGTTTCCTCTTTGAGCTTCAGGATCTGACAAAAATAAAATACGCTAGAGATTATCAGAATAGAATAGGGGCTTTCGGTCGGCATCAAAAGAAGTGCATTGCGTTATTTTTGCAGAGATTTTAAAAATTTGAGCATTTGATAGGAAGAAAAACAAATACAATATAAAATTCCAAAGTATTTGAAATTCAATCTCTAGCTTATTTTCAGTGTATTTGTAATTCATAAGATTCATTGTTGTGTGTAAAATGACATAGCTACCCGCCTCTGCAGCAACCGGCCACCCATCGCAGCCGCCACAGCTGGTCCCTATAACCACCAGCCACCGCCAACCTTAACGGTCCCTATATCCACCAGCCAACGCCAACCTTAACGGATTTGTTTTACATTGAATTCATTTTTCTTTAAACCAAACAAGAAAATACAAAGTTTTGTATTTATTTTACACTGAACGAAATGATTCTAAAATATTTTAAATACAATACATTCTTTTAACACTACATCTTTTTCAGTAAACCAAAATAGCCCAAGTGTTTTAAAACAATCAGCTTCGGATTCCAATCAATTTACATACCACTCAAAAATTCGAAATTAGCATTTCACTAAAAAATTAGTACATGCATTTGGGAACTGATCCCATCAATGAAGTTGTCAATATATGACAATAAATTTTTGTTAGCATTTCAACAAAAATAATAGAAAAGTCGACATTCATAAACTTATCAGAAGAGATTTTGAGACCTCAGCAAGACATATAAGATCTAAAGAAAAATAATAGGGTTGCTATGGAAGCAAAAGAAGTCAGCAGTCAAGTAAAATTTACATACATACCACCAAATTCCTATGTATTTACATATCTAACCTAAAATTTTCTTTTTTACATTTATTCCCCCTAGATCTTTCATCCCACATAAAAAATACCACCATTTTAACTTTTAAAAAGTGAAATACACCTTTTCATGCATAGGTAAAGTGGTGTGTAGGTAAAAATTAAAGTTTAGACGTTAAATATGTAAATACTTAGGATCTGAGTGGTATGTACGTAAATCTTCAAAAAATCAAACAGCATGATTTAGCAAACCATAAAGACAAAAATAGTAAAAGAATAATGACCTTCATCTTCTTCCATGGCATCACATTCTTCTTCTGATGAAGTCCAGCCTTCATTCCTAGAAATTGCATTACTCGATGAAGCCACATTAGTCAAAGCATTTGCAACATCCTCAGCATCAACAGAACCATCAATACAATCATCAAAAGCACATCTTGGTGATGAAGAACCTATATAAACAACATAAACTCTACCAAAGTGTGAATTTATTCAAATAGAGAATTCATAATAGAATAAAGTGTCAAAATGATTGCCCGACTTTTTGTCGGGAGTCATTTTAATCCCAGAGTCTATAAAGTCTCATAGTCCCCAAATACTTTTGAAGGGGACTAACATAGTTCTCCCTGAGAACCATTTCATCCCAATATTAAAAAGGTCCGAGGATTAATTTAACACTTTTATAGACTCTAAGCAAATTTATATTCAGTTGCCTATTTTGGCACTTTACTAGTTACTAAAGAACAGTAGAATAAAAAAATTAGGCAGGCATACCATCTTCATCAATCATGGGGTGGTATGGTGTCTTGGGCTCAGTGATTTTCTGCCTCACAGGTTTATTTGATTCAATCTCATGCAAGTTTGCCTCGTTCCATCTCACACGATTACTGATCAGAAAGAAATATAAATTGTTATGCATGTAAGAATGAGAATAATATTTAACAGAACAACTAGATCTCAACCATAACTAGATTATAGTAAGCTGCTAAAATAAATCTTCATAATGCACTTTGCAGATTACGAAGAAAAAAAACTCTTAGGGATAGAACACCTAATATTTTGATTATGATATCTAAAATATATCAAAATTTGTGACATGGGAGCCTTTTCTGGTCGTGGCACTGTAGCAGTTACAGTGATATGACCTGCTACACAGTGCCACATCCCAAATTTCCTCCCTTCTTTTTTTGCTTCTCTCTCTCTCTTCTTTTTATTTTATATGATTCTGTCGTTTTATTTCTAGCTTATTTTATGACTGTCATTTCTATTTCATTCCTTTTTCATGAAATCTCCTATTATAAATCTTTACTTATTATATTACTTCCTTTTTATTCTATTTCCTAATTGAAAGTATTTCTAATATAATTCCCAATCTCTCTCATATAGGGGATGTTTTTTGCTTATGAAAGGAGATGGGTATAATTGTAGATTTTCGAGTGTTGCTTTTGAGGCATTCTTCCTCTACGAGGTTGTATTTGACTGCAATAAGATGCTCCGGCTGTAACTTGTCTAAGGTTGTGACCGTATCCAAGAGTTCGGGTGGTGCTCCGGTTGTAGCTCGACCCCGAAGATACATTTTATAATTCCACAACCCTTTTTGGAGTTTGTATTGTGCCTTTATGTTCGTGTAGTTGTTTTTTTGTCATTTACTTCCTGTTTAAACGAGGCCTGTTGTAATCTTTGAAATTCAACAATAATATTATTATTTTTGTTGTGGTTTTGGCATCCTAGGTTGAGATTGATTTTAATTCAACAAACAAAATGACAGCTTCAACAGTAAATTTAAATAGAGGAATACTTTATAATTTAGATGGACCTTAATAGAAACCCATTGTTGTTTTCTATGCGATCTTTGTTTTCTCTCCGTAACTAGCTTGTCAGTCGTCACCATTGGATGCCTTCCAGCTCAAATTTCAATTCAAACCACCTTTGCATTTTTCTCCGCCTAAAGCTCATTTAGGTCCTTTAAATTTTCATAATTTTTCTTTTCATTTAAATCCTAATACTTATCAATAACTGAAGTGAGAAAAACCCACCTTAAATTATTTTGAACCAAGGAGAATTAAACAATAAGTTAATATGCTCATAGACAGCGAACTAGTATAACCTGATTTGATTGAGTGATCCTGCTTAACAAACCAGTTTTAAGTAGCAAACATATTCACTCAACTTCTTCTATAGTGGCCCACCAATACATACCAAGGCAACCCCACTTGTCTACTTTGTCATTTCGTTTAAAGAATAAATTTCAAAATAGTCCTACTATTTGTATGTGACAAAATTAGTCTCAAAATTGTGCGGTGCTTCAATTTAGTCCCCCGAATATTAAAAATTGATCCTCTCATTAGAAATTACGATGCAAAAAATGTCTCAATGTAGTTCATCGGCTATATAAAATTGATGTCTATTCAGTCTCTAAATGATCAAATGGCATCAATTTTTAAAAGTTGGAGCACCAAATTGTAGCACTACAAACTTTTGAATTTGGCCACATCCGAATAGTTGGGGGACTATTTTGTAATTTAACCCTTTTGTTTAAAGACAATATTACCTCGGATCATTTAAGCACTACAAGGAAGAATTGGGTTGAATCCAGCATAATGAGGTTGTAATGGTAATACAAAGAAAAAGGAAGAGGTGGTTGTAAGTGTAACACAAGGCGTGCTTTCCTCCTCATCCTTCTTGATGAGAGCAGTGCTGATTCTATTTCAAATAGAACAATAAAACATATGATTACTAAACAATGCCTTAGTCTCATCTAACTATTTCTTTTCATTTATTTGAAAACAAATAATCCATCAAACAAAACCATAAAGAGTTCAATGCATTATATAAGGAAATCAATCACTACTATTAATGGAATATATGAAATTAGGTGTGTTCAGCAAAATGATCATTCTTTCTTAAACCCTTTATCTACTTTATGTTTAACATGTGCACATCTAGAGCTTTGTATTTCCTTCATTTGTCAAACTTTATTTCTTGTTTATAAGGACACTTTTAGAACTTGTACCAAAAGATCTTTCTAATATAATAGATAATTTGTCTTCGACCCACCTATCTTACCCCTCTTCAAATCGCCTTTATACTCTTCTCCTCCTAAAAAAAAAAAAATAGTCCACAAGCATCATGAATCCTTTCCTGCTCTCCTACAGAAATTGAAGCCAAAACTCCAACTCGCACTGAAGAGGATAGCCCAATCCACTCTTAAATCATGTATCCTCTCTGCATATCGTTCCATTGCAATCCTGTCCTTTTTATTAAAAAAAAAGTCCCAATTGATGCCTTAATTTTAAACCCCGAACATAGATCTAAATCCTAATTACTAAATGAGAGAGTACCAGCACAGAATCAAGGTAGCATGAATAAAAGTTATGAAAGANTCACTACTATTAATGGAATATATGAAATTAGGTGTGTTCAGCAAAATGATCATTCTTTCTTAAACCCTTTATTTACTTTATTTTTAACATGTGCACATCTAGAGCTATGTATTTCCTTCATTTGTCAACCTTTATTCCATGTTTATAAGGACACTTTTAGAACTTGTACCAAAAGATCTTTCTAATATAATAGATAATTTGTCTTCGACCCACCTATGTTACCCCTCTTTAAATCTCCTTTATACTCTTCTCCTCCTAAAGAAAAAAAATAGTCCACAAGCATCATGAATCCTTTCCTGCTCTCCTACAGAAATTGAAGCCAAAACTCCAACTCGCACAGAAGAGGATAGCCCAATCCACTCTTAAATCATTTATCTTCTCTGCATATCGTTCCATTGCAATCCTGTCCTTTTTATCAAAAAAAAAGTCCCAATTGATGCCTTAATTCTCAACCCCGAACATAGATCTAAATCCTAATTACTAAATGAGAGAGTACCGGCATAGCATCAAGGTAGCATGAATAAGAGTTATGAAAGAAAAAAGACAAAATTGATTTAACACCACAATATGGCCATGAAGATTCCTAAGGCCAGCCCCAAATATGGCAGCGAAGATTTAAAATCCTAACCAGATTAAACCAAAAATATAGCTTAAAAAAGTGGCCCCAGAAAGAAACCAGATGTTAATCTAACCAGAACCAGCACAAATTATGATGGTTGATCAGAACATACCCATGTANAATATGGCAGCGAAGATTTAAAATCCTAACCAGATTAAACCAAAAATATAGCTTAAAAAAGTGGCCCCAGAAGGAAACCAGATGTTAATCTAACCAGAACCAGCACAAATCATGATGGTTGATCAGAACATACCCATGTGCCACCTATTTTCTTCTTTGGAATTTCTTGCAAAGAAGGATGCTTCTAATTTAAGATATATCCTCTCCCTAAACAATTTCATAATGCCAAGGATCCATTGTGGACTAACGAGAACGCATCCTTGACTTGATAGTTTATAATTCAAGACATATCATCTAGCAAGCACGTTAGCATGTCAAAACACCATATCAAGTTTGAGCATTTATTGCATACTGCTCTTGCTTATATAATCTTGAGAAAGCTTGTCGTCACTGAAAACCATTCAAATATCACTGTATGTCTTTGTAATTTAGATATAATATAAAATTATTTGATTTTGCCGCGAGTAAGAGAGCTATTTGATAATTCGTCATGGAACTTGTTGAAAGTTTAGCTAAAAATTTTCATAAAATTTTCTGTCAGATGGCATAAAATCTAGCCTAAAATCTAGTGTAGATCAATAATAGCATGTATCTAAAGCATCAGTGGGATTGGTCAACAGTTTTCAACTGAACTTAGCATGCACCAGATTTTGAAATCAGCATGTAACCTGTGTTTGCAAAGCACTTTCGATTAGCTTGCTAGTCTGCAAAAAATCAACTTCGGATGCTTCTAGCTCCATAGTACAATATTTACATATCATCAAGAATCTTGCTACAGTTCAAGGGGAAAATAAAAAACATAAACTAAACTATAGATCAGCATAAGAGCAAATAATCTGCAACATTAAATGACTACCAATAAAACAAAAGCTGAGATCCTTGAAAATAATTTCAACATGATTATAGCCAGATTTGATGAACTGCATAAAACAAATCCAAACATTAAGGTAGGCATCTCTATGGTTACTCTTCCTCACCCTTCTGAGGTTTATATTAACCAAGAAAATTTTAAGGTAGGCATCTCTAAGGTTATTCTTTCACACCCTTCTGAGATTTATATGAACCAAGAATTAGAAAACTTCCAATCAAGCACCTAACAAAAAATGGCCCCTTGGATGATCCATGGAAAAACTCTATGGACATAAAAATGCTACTTGCACACAAAACATGTATGTAGATGCATTGGAGGAATGATCCAGGATATACATACCACCAACATCATTACCAAGATATAAATCAAAGACACTCCTTCATAGTAAACGCGCATAAAAAAAATAATTGCCAACAACAAAAGTTCTAGCTAAGGACATCAAAAAGGTTGAGCTAACAGTTAGCTTGGCCTTGTAAAAGCCTCATTGGTCGGCCCTCCTATGCGTATGAGATTTAAAAAGGCACCTGAATAGGCTTAAGGCTACCCCATACACACTTTTACAATTAAAGTCTATAAAAACCAACCAACATTATCACCTTCAATTGCTAATGGCTGCCAACAATGGCAGCATCAATTTACTAAATGGGGTAAGAGAAATAACTTTTCGTACAGAACTTGGATCTCAAGAGCACTCATTCAGCCACAAGCAATTTGCATTCATTCAATTCATCAAGTAATAAGATTCCCATACAATGGAATAGGAAGGATGCCTAAACATTTGACAAAAAACAAAACGAATCTAATCCTATCCAATCCTCACATACATAAAAATTAAACATATTCTTGTCCAAGAGAAAAAAAACTTGATAAAATAATTCAAATTAAAGAAACCAAATGTACTTTGGCTATAAATAAACATGGAGCCTAAAAAGGCTTGAAAAGAAGCTTAATTCACTATCAATTATCACCGAGTTTAGCCTATTTAACGTCCTACATTACATTAACTTCATTGGGAGCAACAAACTCTCCTACAAAGAGCTAAGATTGAAGTAGTTATCTGAGAGTTCAAAAAGAGCTAGTTTTTTGCAATTCAATCATCCTGGTATCATTTAAGGTAGGCTTGCCTTTCAACCTAACTAAAAAACTACCTTCATATTTTAAAAAAAAAGGGATACCTTCAACATTTAAGTAGGCATGCAAAATTTGAATGATGAGATATATGGAAGAAATTGCAAAATTAATAGAGAAGAATCATCAAACAATTCTTGAGGTTCCAAGATTCCTAAATAAAAAAATATATCATTAAAGTTTATATCTTATATTTGGTTTGCATGAAATATTCCGAACATATACGAATCAAGACGAAGTCACATTCTTGAATACTCACTTAATATTTACAATATAAAATTATTTCTATTATACAATTCAATCTTGGGAGATGAACATAATCCTGAGATATTCCACTCCACAAATCATTTAAGGCTCCTTTTAAATTATAGAGGGTTCTCAATCAGTTATTGGTTCATTAATTAATTTGGGGAGCTTTTATCAAGATGTGATAAACTTTAGGAAGACAAACAATTAACCATTAATTTTATCAATGATCTTCATCCTAACATAAGATTAGCAGTACCTCTATAATATTGAGAATGCTTACTACAAGTTTTTTAAGTAAGAAAAACATTTGTTTTCCATCATACACTTTTTCATCACAGAATAGTTATAGCACATCGTTAGCCAATTTCACTAAGTCAGAAACACCTGATTTCAACTTAGGTCAACTCCAACATGATTGAATAGCCTAGGCTTTGTTTCCAGCTCTAAAAGCGCAAAACAGTGAGAGATTGTGCCAGGTAAACTAGTTAACACTTCAAAGATAACTGGTTCAAGTGTCAACATAAGGGGCATACCAACAATGCCCCTCGATTAATCATTTGATGGATCAAGAAAAATTTAATTGTAATAAGCTAAAAGAAAATAAATATGGGGACATGATAACTGATGAACCATTACATGATTAGGAAGCCTAAGTTCTCGATAACATTCCTGCTCAATTGTATGTTGTGAGATGCATATTCACAACCCAACCACTTCTGTTGAATGAAAATATATCAATACCTTCCTAATGTATGTAACTTTCAATGATAAAAGACGTAAATAAGACATCGATGATGTGAGTTCTATGAACATTATAAAAAAGCATTTTTTCTTAGAATTGATTTCAAAGAGAAACACCTCCTCTCTTTTCCACATAGCACAGATGAAACATGCATCCCTACCTGTAAATTAACATTTTTTGCACATTCCAAATGGAAGTTATAATGTCAAGTTCTGTTCCAGTGGATGTTGTACATATCCTCCCAGAGCATCTTTGGCTTCTTGGCACATAAAATGAATGTCATCCATTATGAGCAAAAAAATAATAATGTTTTAGAGTTCAATAGTACATCTATTCATTTGTTTTCTGTGTCGATTACTGAGACTTAATTGAAGACTACTCATACTCTAAGGTTATTTCCACATAAAAGCGCTTCTGAACATCCAATGTTTCCTACACTTGTTTCTTCAAATACAGTTTCTATATCGCCTCAAGCAACCCAAAATCTTTTTCAAACACCAACTCTTGCATCATATTATATCGAGTAAATTCTTGTTGAAGATTTCAAAATAGGCTGTTCAGACAAGCAACACTACTTTGTCAGTTTGTTTATTTAGGTCATCATCCTCTAAAAGACCCCCTTGGGTGTCTTATGATGAGCTACAATGCCCATCTCGCAACCTACACAAAGAGCGCTTCCAAAAGGAGAGAGTTATTCATACCATGGCAATTGATGATGCATATCAAAGAACTCCTAAGCCGACTGTTTATTGAAATAACAAAATGTTAAAATACTTTTATTTATGATCTTTCTTTCTAGCATATTATACTTTATGCTTATCATTTACTTCACCTTAAATATTTGATGTTTCCCTGACACAAGTTTTTCCAAGCTTTTCGTTTGTTTTTCTTTTGTTTATCAGGAACATTTTGATTCTTGCAATTATGGCACTGTCCTATATAAAGGATCTTTTAAGTTATATTGCTTGGTTGATACTGATTATGAATGTATTTCTAATGTAATTTCCTATCACACTCCCCTCACAAGGATTAGTCCTGCCTCCCTTCTTAGGTTCGGTGTCCATCCACCCCTCTCATAGCAAACCTCTCTTTGCCCAAATGAAATCTACATTCCACACTTCGCCTCCTCCTTTATAAAATAAATAAGAACATTACAATATCGAAGTATTACCCACTAAATGTTTAAGATCATTGACAAAATACAAGTTTTTTGTGATTCTTTTTAAACCATGATTAAAACATAAATTTAAAGCAACTGATATTTAGAAAGTTGGTAGATTCAAGATATGTCAAGCCTCAAATCACTGAATATAAATGAAAAATCTTGATGCATTTCAAAAAAATTTCTTGAATTCATTTAGAGTTAAATTTAGTTTTAGATTTAATTTTTTAAAAAAATCTAATCCAAGGTGGCACTTATGGCCTCATATCGTAAATGCCCCCATATTATTTGAAGTTCAAATCAAACCCTAGGTATGGTCAACAGAGAGGGGATGAAAAAAGTACTAGGGTACAAATGAGGGAGAAAGTGAATGAGAGAGAGAAAGAGAGAGAGAGAGAGCAAGAACAAAGAAAAAAAAGGAAATGAGAAGGGGAAAGACTGGGTGAGAGTTAGAGCCTATAAGAAAGAGAATGAAAGGGACAAAGATGACTGATAAATATAGAGAGTTGAAAACACGAAGGTCAGCGAGTGGTGCATTAAAACCCATATAAGGTAGCTGATGAGAGTTCCCCATCTCCTTACCTCTTTTGTTTGCCCCTTCCCTCTATATTTATGTGCTTTCTATCCATCCTTCTTGACCAAGAGACAATAAAAGATAAGCAAGAAAGAGAGTGAGAGCAATGAACACGGTTAAGTGCATAGAATTACAAAGATAACTTAGCGTAATTGACATGCTTATTGTTGTTATTATTATTTAGTTATGTTTTTGTTCTCGTTAGATGGCTAAATTTCTTGCTGCAAAGCAATACAACCTAATCAGGAATGGATTCATACTTAGAGCAAAAGTAAGACAAAAAATTTTAATTTTACCTAGTAAGAATTGTTCTTATATGGTGGACAATAAAATCAAATTAAATAATGGGCATGGGTGTTAGAAATGAGTTAATGAGAACTCTTGAGTTAAGAAAATGATTAGAACACCAATAAAATAAGAAAGTTCAATAAATATCCTTATGCCGAATATGGCTTTCAAGATATTTATTGCATACCCTATAATAAATGTCATAGTTGGCCTAAATTATAGAATTTAAGGTTTCCATTGCAAAAGAGCTAAGGTTGAGTTTGAATAGTAAAATAACTCTTGAACTATTTGATATACATATTTTCAAATTTAATGATATGGGCCAGTTTCTTCGCATGTTTTCTATATCAAATTCAAGAAATATTATCCTTATTTACCAAGATTGATTCTAAATATCATGTTGACAGTTTCATTTTTATATCCATATAAAATTTTTCATATTGTTTCTCTTTCCATGAAATAGAGTATATAGCATTGTGAATGTTGTAAACTTTTGGATTCAAGTTTTTAGTATTTGTAAAAGGCATCCTGCTGATATGATTCAGCTAGCATGATATATGAGTGTAGCTAGCATGATATTATTATATTTTACTCATGGCATGGGTCTCTAAGTAGAATTGAATCTTATGTATGTATAAAAGATAACCAATAAAATATTCTTTTCAATAATAGAACATTGTCAAAATTCACCTAATCATTATGGATAAATATTTACACTGCACTTCGGATACATGTTTTGTCATTGAGTCACACCATTATTAGATGCTTGTAACTAAAGTATTTTCTATTGATCACATTATGCATATTATTCAAAGACTTCAGATATATTTCTCGTGCATATAGATTTAACCTTCTAATTTAATTATATTGTTATATTTTACACTCACCTTATGAAATGCTATTTATTTAAAGATAGGATTTTTAGGAAGAACCATTAAAGTCTTTATGATTGAATCACCTCTATGATGGTAAAGGAAGCATTGGATAGTTATTCAAGGTATATAGTGAGTTTGAATCCTTCTCCAAATGAATGGATGGATTTGACTTAAGCTAGCAATATTTTTATAGTTTTAGCACTTTTGTGAATGACATTTGAAAAAAATTATATTTATGTTAAGTTTGGATATGTGACATTATTGGATTTGGTAGCTTTAATGTGTGTAAATGATAACTTTATGTTAAAATTTATGTACCACTATTCAAAAATTCTATTTTTTTTTTTTGCAGCGATATGTAGCTGCGGTTAAAAAATTACTTGTCAGCCAACAATGTTATGGATTCTTTATTTATGATTTATTTTAATTTAATTATGTATATATATAGATATGATTATAACTTTATAAAATAATATTTTAACTTTGGTAAATAATGTTTCGATTTAATTTATAAATGACTATAATTTTGGAAATAATAATAATATTTTAATTTAGAAAAGTGAGATCGAATGGACCTCACATATTCGACGGTCCAAATGGTTGAGCATGATACCACACTTAGTGTGCTATCCCGAAGAATAAACATATCATTTGTTAATAGGCTTAACCACCTAACTAAAGAGTTTATCACATCTGTTTGGTCTGTCAAACCCTTTTTTTTTATAAGCCGACAATTTCTCTTATTTAATACAGAAGATTTAATAGGGTTTATATTAAGCTGAGTTCTTAAGTTCCCTATAGAGTCATCCCCCTATAGTTAATTACATCTTCAAGTACCAAAATTACTTAAGACTCTCGATTAAGATCAGTGGTTCTGTCTTCAAGATTTCAGAGTTTAAGTTTCCAATGTTGAATATAAGAAAATCAAAATGAAAGAGCTCAAAATATGAACAATTATTTTTAGGAGCCAAAAGAGTGAAGAGTAGGGGATGTCACAGATCCGAGGGGGACCCCGACGACTTCCCAACTATTCTAATATTAGGCTTTAATTTTGAAGAGATGATATTTGAAGTTTCATCCTGTCAATTTTATTATTTATGACTTACACTCGCACGATACATGATCATGCAAATGACCTAGGAAGATATGAGGATTTAGTCATATCGAACGACAATCTCGGAATCCTAAAAAGAATTACAACTTATAATGCACAATAGAGTGGTGCAAGGGCCTAAAACAGAAGTGAGGATTTATGTCGCACTAAGCGGACTACCTCGAAGTCCTATGGGTTTGTTGTTTATTCTATGAAAATTTCAACTGAAGATCGTCTTTGCTTCGTTCGTCGCCCTCCGTCAGCTCGCTTCCTCGTTCCATTTCCTGGAAAAGATACTCCAAGCTCCTTAACATATCGATCATAGGCTCAGGGTTTTTGTGTGTATATATATACAGTTGTTAGGTCAGTGGCTCATCATAGGGTGCCTCCTAAACCGGGTGTCCTACTGTCCTCTATCCTAAAGGCCCCTGCAAGTCTGTGGAAGTAACGTGAATAATAAAACGAAAACATGCTACGAAGCGCAATAAACAATAAACAGCAGCATCACAAGCACGAACTATATGTATATGCAGTAAAGTGTGGGAAAGGAAAACGACAAATAATAAAAGGTAGTACAATGTGCAGTACAAACAATAAAATCTTGTATACCTAGCGGATTTGCTGCTCCTGTAAATAGGGTTGGTGTCGCAGGTAAAACTAAATGAGTAAAGTGAAAAAAAATTTAACAAATGGGTAAGCATGCATTTATATAAATAGAAGTGAATAGCAAAGCATCACCCGGACAACTCAAGGAAAGCTACAAATGACCCACGGTAACTCGAAGGAAACCATTGGAAATACAAGAAAAACCCGAAGAAAATCACAAGTATCTACAAAGACTCCAATAAAACCATAGGACACGTATGAAAAATCCGATGAAAGATAGAAAATTGTAAGCATTCAGGTCGGGATAAGCTCAGATTTAGTTATTCTCGAGTGACTTTGAAGGCAATCATCGGTCATTCGTATATATATAACCGGACATTCAACTAGAAATTTCCAACAATACAATTTTAGGAGGATAATCCTTAGCCCAGTGCAGGTAATTGACAAGTGGACAATCGAATTATATTAATTAAAATTTATATTTTGGCATATAGGCTTCATGCATATAAGTAAAATTAATATCTATTTTAGTAGTCAAAATATTTTGTAAATTATGTATTTGTTCTTATCGTTGTATTTTATAAACTTAATTGTCCAAAAGTCGATTACACTGTCGGGCTAAGCAGCCTAAGAAGACAAGGGTCCTCGCTAGTCTAGTGTTGGTGAATAATATTGTCGTCCTACATTTTCACCAGGTCCTTGGGTTGGGTCCCGATGTTGTAGGATGTGATATTATTCTGCTCTATCATCGGATGTTTTTGTCATCACGGGCTTGGAATCCCAAAAAAGACCGTCCAACTTAATAACTTGCTTGATGGTTCATATATAGCCATAATTATATATGCGCCCTTATGTTTCAGACATAAACACCTAAACCAAACCAAGAAACAAGGAAAGAGAACTGAAAAAGAAATAAATGGTAAAAAGAACAAGGCTAACCCACCTGCAAAAATAGTATAAGGAATAAGCCAAAACGGCAGGAGGGCTAGCCTCAAATATTCACCTTATAGAATACTTCAAATAAATATCAAAATGACCACATTTATCAATCGCTAACTCTTTTCCAAACCGCCGATGTAACAACCCAAAAAATTGTATCGAAAAGTTCCAATTACTAGCCCAAAACATCTCCAAAAGTAACTTTAAAAGATTCCAAGTTGCACCCAATTCAGTCCAAAACCTGCCCAAAAGCCGCACTTCCAAGCCCAAATTGCAACTAGACCCTCCCAACAAGTATCTTTTTAAAGGCACCGAATGTTAGCCCAAAACATCAAGCAAACTGATCTCGACAAGGGCACTGAAATTCTTCAAAACAACGAAGATTAAAACATTTATCTCACTTTAAACCAGCAGGTACATCGAATAGGTGCTGAAGGGAATAAATCCGAAAATGCTCGAAAGGAAGCAATAGCAACCCTCATGAAGAACAAACCCAGCACAACACAAGAGAACACCATTCGGCAGGTCACAAGTGAGGGCAGCAGGGGAAAACAACCAAAACCAACACCAAGAGAGCCCAACAAATAGGTTTTGGTCAAGGGCAATAGCGAAACCACCAAACCAACACAAAGAATGCCCAAACTTTGAGTTTCAGGTAAAGGCAACAAGAGAACTACAAAAATCAACACAAAAAATGTCCAAACATCAGGTTTCAGGTAAGGGTAGCAGGGGAAAACAACCGAAACAAATCACTAGGAAAGCCCAAACTGCATATTTCAGGTAGGGGCAGCAAGGGTACCACCAAAATTGACACAAAGAATGCCCAAACTGCAGGTTTCAGGTAAGAGCAGCAGGGGAAATCAACCCAAACTAACACCAGGAGAGCCCAACAATATGTTTTTGGGTAAGGGCAGTAGGGAGGCAACTCCCAAAACAACACAAGAAGAGCCGAAACTGCAAATTTCAGGTAGGGGCAAAAAGGGAACAATCAAAACCAACATAAGGAGAGATCAATCTGCATATTTCGGGTAAGGGCAGCAGGGAGGCAAATCCCAACACAACACAAGAAGAGCCCAAACACATAATTTGAGTGGGTCAATAATAATATAACTCCTCCAAACCAACCAAATGGATCAAACATTAGCCCTACTCTACTAAGCCCCAAAATAACAAGTAACCACATGCATAACTTTCGAATAAAGGGGCAACATAGAAGAAACANCCCCCCCCTCTACATCCTTCCAACAAATGGGGGACCAAAACCACCCTATAATTGACAAGAAATCAATTTCAGAAACAATGCCAAACCTCTTCGCAAAACTAAGTCAAGGAATCTACAAAACCAAACCAAACGAGCTCCATAGAACCGAAGCCACAAAACTCGATAAAAATGAACCGAATTACCTCATAAAGCCGAGGCCACAAGGATCCACAGAATCAAACCAAACCAGCTCTTAAAAGAAGCAATTGATTCCAGGATTTGCATTTACATCAAACCAAACCAAACCAATTTTGAAGTATACTTAGGCATAGCTCAGCGATACAGTGAAATAAAGAAGGGAGAAAGAAAATGGCGATAAGAAGAAAACTTGTAAAGCCCTCATCAAGAACATGCTACAATAAAGCTTTCACATCCGGCAGCACTCCCTATCCCATTTCTTTCTTTAATATGCTTTTAGCCCCACCTACCAAATTCTGACATTCCACAGTGACAAAATTTTGTGCATCAAACCTTTCCGAAATATTGCATTCAATGGCATATCATCAGGATCAATATATCGGCAAAATAGCGAGAGTGTTGAACACTTAAGTAAGTATATCGAGATAGCTAGGCAAGGTATCTGACAGTCAGTAAAAAAAAAGAAAACATCGAACAGTTAGGAGGGGAGCATCAATACCTTGCTCGAGTTTTTGAAAGAAAGAAAAGAAAGCCACATAATTCCCACAGAACGCTAAGCCCACCAGCTCCAAGCCTAACCGAGCAGAAATTTCAGCAGAACCTCCCCCCAGCTCAAAATTTTCGTAACCCCTTACATGACCTCCCCCCATGGGGGTTTTATACCCGAAGAAGAAGAAAACCCGGAGGGAGAGAAAGAGGGAGCGTAGTCGTATCATCAATGGATGAAGGGGCATCGCAGAGCCTAGCTAATTAAAGGAAACAAGCACAGAAGGCTCGGATAACCGACAACATACCACAAAGGGAGGCTACGAAGTGAATCAACATACGGTCGCGTGGGTCAAAGCGGACGAATACTTCGAACGCACGTGGAGAAGAAGCTTCGTGCAGAGTGAATTAAAGAGTCAACTCGACAAACCGTGGAGGGAACGCTAGAGCACAGGCGTCCGAACTGCAGAAGCTTAAGTCGTGGCGTGCGCGTATTTAGGTTGTGGGGTTAGTTGTTCATATATATATATATATATATATATATATATTAAATGCACTAGTTTTCATGTCATTTGTGTTGTAGTGATGCGTATGTCCTTCCTAGCTAAAATCGACGCTCTGGACATGCTGGAACAGTCAATTTTGTCGTCCAGAGTCATCCAATCAACCTCGATGACGACCGGGTCGAAAACGCATCAAATTCAAATTTCCTTAAAATTTCATTCTGTGATTGATTATTCTAGCAATTGATTCAAATTTGATCAATCATGAAGCCTTCTATAGGTGCAAATGACATGCATTTTGATATTTATGTGCATAGAGCGCATGAATTGTGGAATTCGCACTTCATGTGTGCGCGGAAGTCACAATGAGTTTCCTAAGGCATTAGATCCTATGAGTACTCGACTTGAGTTTCGTTATGTTGGTTTTAATTGACTCAATCAAATGTTGAGGATTTAAAACCGCTGCAATGAGTCAAGAACTGACTTGAATTTCTAGTTGGTGCGGGTCATAGACTAGTCCTCTAAGAGAGTCCAACAAAAAGTCCTAAGTCTAGACCCTATGCTCTAAGAAGAAGAAGAGACCTCACTAAAAATGAGGTTAATGTTAGATCCTATGGGTACTCGACTTGAGTTTCGTTATGTTGGTTTTAATTGACTGAATCAAATGTTGAGGCTTTAAAACCGCCCATATGAAACTGCAATGAGTCAAGAAGTGACTCGAATTTCTAGTTGGTGCGGGTCATAGACTATTCCTTTACGAGAGTCCAACAAGAAGTCCTAAGTCTAGAGACCCTAGGCTCTAAGAAGAAGAAGAGACCTCCTTAAAAATGAGGTTAACACTACTATCAAAAACACCCTCTAGCAGAAGTATAAATGTAGCTATAACCATAAAAAATCAATCATTGCACACTGTCATAAACTTTCCTTTAGTAACCAAAAAAATGTTAATTTTATTTACTAAGAGTAATAACAAACACGTCTGCATTTTGCTTCACCAATGCCCTAGCTAGCTCTTCAATCTCGCTCCATTTTTTTTCTCCCATCATAATCAATCACAACTCAGGGCAAGCGGCTCTCCCACTACCACCACCACAAATCACATATAGTTACTTTCGATCACTTTTGACATATATGTACCATATTTTTTTCTAAATAATGAGAATGAATACTTAATCACACATTATTACTTATATGGCTTGTAAGTCAATATTTATCAAAAGATTGCTTTATATTAGATCAAACAAATCTAAATATTCAATGATAATATGCCAGTTAAAGCTTATAAAATAGCTATTCAACAAATACCTTGTATTTAAACCGTGATAAGGAATATTCAATATCTCTAGTAGCTCATAGAAAGAGTGAATGAAGAAATGAGGAATAAAAAGCAAATCCACATACTTAAGGGTAATCTTAATTATGACGATGGTGATGCATTTGATTTTATTTCATCATAATAGGATTGATTGTCTGGGTTCTATTATATAATAAGTTTCCATGAGTCTATATTGTAAAATGCACCTTGAAGGATACTCCAACTAATTTGTCGTCGGGCTATTACTACAATATGTCTTTTTATAACTTTTGAAACTTAATTTAATAAATCTAAATTGCTCTTTGCTACCTGTAATGTCATGCAAGCCTCCTTTTATAAATTTATGTTGCAATCTTGTCGTGTTATGCAACTTGTTTGATTTTGATTTTTTTAGTCTATGATATTCAAGGGAGGAGATGAATGTTTGAAGATTATTTAACATATCACTTTGATATTACATATGTCAAAACTTTTTGGTATTGCATTGAAAAAAGATGCATGTATTCCAATCATTATTTTTTCCAGAAATTAACAAAGGTTTTATTTTAACTTTTATCTTTCTGTTCAGTTTTTTGCAAATATATTTATTCAACTCCCTAATTAGCACTAAATAGAAATGATTGAAGAAATAGGCTTCATAAAGTTGAATCCAATTACAATGATGGATGAAGATAATATTGAATATGATAAATTTTCTTTCATTGCCATCCAACAATTTGATCTATTAATGTTTGGATTTGAACCAAAAGTATTTACTTCATATAGTCATGTAAAGCCAGGTTTTTAATCCTCCTCTCTGCATCCAATTGTTCCGAACTAGCATCTTGGAATATTTTACAAAGTACAAGTGTAATTACACAAGCACACAGTGCACTTTGGTAGAATGCTTAAGTGGATGATGTTAAAATATTGATTATTTTGCTAAATAAATTTAATCAAGCCAAATTTTGTAAATTAAAAAAAAATAAATCTTAATAAGTAATATTGATCCATTATAATGATCTCGATTTTATGTGAATAAATAAATTTTCATTTAATGAAATTTAATAAAAAACAAATACTTATCAGTTGACTGCTCTTCAAAATTATTTTCTTAACTTCATCTGTGCACGTCTTTCCAGGATATTAACAAGCATCAAAGTTCTTTGCATGATAGAAGAATCTTTGAAAAAAGACGTGATGCAAACCTCTAAACATCTTATTTGACATGAAACTAATTAATTTTATTTCTTTTATTTAATTTCTTTAATTTATTCAAGCATCTCAATTCTTGACCTCAATTATAAACTTTAGTCTTCACTTCAAATGGATAAGAAATGAATGACAAAATCCAAATTGAGTCACACTACATAAAAGAAGTAGAGGGTTTTTTGGAATTCGCAAATCAGAGCTTAAATAAATCAAAAAATAATTTATGTCTATATAGAGCATGCATTAATGGATATTTCGATACCGTGAAAGATATCAAACATCGATTAATCTTTAAGGAAAAGTATTGGTTTTATCTTATGAAATTGACATACTGAGGCATCAGTGATGATACAGTTGATAAAGCAGTAGGTTTTATATCTAATAGTCAACAATCACTAATTCAACTTGAACAATCCTATATGGATGATATGAAAAGACTATTGACAACAAATTTGCTTTAAATATTTGGCAACGCTTGAAGAAGCTTTCATATTTAACTTATACTAAATAAAATTTGAAAGATTATCCAGTTCTCTCTTCAGAAGGGGCAGTTGTGTTCCAGATCTAAGATCCTAAAAATGCAAATTAAAATTTTATAATAATAATTAACCTAGAGATGTCTTTGATTCAAGTATCAAAGTAGCAGAGATAAATTAAAAAAAATTAATTCGATATAGATCCAGTTGTAGGTTCTACATCTCATAGTCAACAATCGCTAATTCAAGCTGAACAACCCAATATAGATAATATGAAAGGACTACTGAGAGCACATTTGCTTTAAATATTTGGCTACACTAATGAAATTTTCATATTTAATTTATACTAGAGACAAATTTAAAGATTATCTTTTGCTTTATCTTCTTATTTAAGCTAACCTAACCCACCCCCCACAAAATCCTTCACTTCGTTGACTTTTCAAACAGGCCACCCAAAAATTATTTTTCCTGCCCTACATCCTCCCTATACACCCTCTTCCACCTACCCAAACCCCAACCACGACCCCAAAGAGATAATTGTAAGAGGTACGTTCGGGAGGAAATGACAAATGTTGTTTATGAGAAATTTGAAAAGAGATATCCGTGAACCTTCTATAGAGGATGTGCGGTGAGAAATCTTCCAACCGCAATAGAGGCTTAACTCCTTCGAGAAGAGGCAATCTGAATCTGTCACTTGTAGCCACAACAGTGACTTACCAGATTGAAAGAATAAAGTGAATCCCTTCCACTAAGCATAATTAAGAGATGAAGAATCACTACCCGAAGACAAGGCATGAAATATCAAAGAATTCAAAAACTTTAAGTAAAAAATGAAATTGTCATATTTTGACTGCCACACGGATCCAAAAGAGTACATCGAGTGACTCTGAACATTAGAACGTGTCTTTGAATACCAGGACGTCCCAATGGAGGGAATGGTGAAATTAACAGTCAAAAAGTTAAGAAAGAGAATATATTCTTGGAGGGTGAACTTGAAGAATCTTCGATAGCGAGAAAGAAAGTAAAATTACTATTTGGTCTAAGATAAAATGAGAGGTGCAATGTCAGTACCTATCAAAATTTTTACAAGCAGGATATCCAGCGCTAGCTTCAAAAAAGGAAAGATAACATCACCAGATGACCATCACATCTTATAAGAGAAGTTCAACACCAGAATCAAACGACAAGAGTATAATAAACGAAGCATCCAAAATAACCCCATTTAAGGAGGCTAGTTCAAAATAGAGAATAGGTGAAACCAATCCGCATTCCCAAATCTATCCCAACCAAAATGTGTTTCAAGTGCCATATATTTGGGCATATTGAATCAAATTATACAACAAAAAAAATTATCTCTTTCAATGAGCAGGGAGCAGTTGAAGAAATAAATAACAATACATGAGAGTATGAAGATATTAGAGATGAGCCTCTACTTCAACTCCCGAGGAAGAGCCACTAGTGATTCTGGATGAGCCCAAGAGAGACCTTTGTTGGATTAGTCGGCGTTATTCTAGATGATAGCAAGAGTAATGAGCCAGGAGAGGGGAAAACCTCTGTTGACGAAATTGTCAGATATCCCGATCGACAGTTTACATATTGGGTGGTTACCCCTGAAAATAGTCCAACATGTCAAAAATGAGAAGCTTATGAATTATAGTTAAAGATTATATGTAGTTATTCAAATATTAAATTCAATTCAGTAGTGTATCCACCAACATATGACCAGAAAAGAGGGATGAACCACAGCTTTAATAAATGTCTTATTCTTTTAATGGAGAAAGAAAATTCTATAATTGGATTCAGATCCAACCAGAGAAGAAGAAGAGATATCTCTTGAGTGGTTATTATTGAGAGTTACCCAGCTTGTTATATATTTCGTTCCACCATTGATTCTTCATTCCATACTTATTTATCAGATATGCTAAGCAAAGCACGAAAATTGGGAGAAATAGTTTACAAATGTAATGACTCGAGAACTGATTTATGAAAATACTCATTTATCTATAGTACCAACTCACATTGTGTCAAAAAGGATGATTATTTACCATACTAGGATATACATTGGCGTGATAAATGCCTACATGATTGACTTACCAGAAGCTTGCAAAATTTTTGCTGCCTTCAACTAGACCAACTTGAATATTACGAGACAGAAGCTTCGACAAATGAAGTCGAATCTCCTCCAACCCTAGGAAACTAACACGGGAGTTTTCAGCATGGGACCATTTCTGCGAACCATGCTACAGTCTCGTGACCTTTTGCCACAGGCGTCCCTCTCGTACTGACGTAATTCGTCCAAATAAGAAGCGAGATCGCGACTCCCGTGTGATACTCCTGCAACCCGAACGAGGGAGACGAGTTCTGCTAATGGCTTCAAAATGAATCGAGCGGCTCCCCTTCTAATTTCTTTCCAATTTTATGCGTGTTTCACTTAATCCTTCCTTCCTTTCTAGATATTTCATATATATGTGTTAAGGTTTGGAAGGGAGTTTTATCGTGTTTCTGTTTTGGTTAGTCATCGCGTCCCAATTTCTCCTTTCTAGAGTTGTATCCAAGTCGAGTGGTGCTCAGGTTGCACCTCATTCCAAGATAGCGATTCTTCTCCAAAGGTCGAGTGGTGTTTCAGTTGTATCTCACTTCCGATGTGGTATTTATCCTCTTCTACTCTTCTTCGTGCCTTCCTGAATCGCTTCCCCTTCATCCAATTTGATATCCCCTTGTTGTAGTCGCCATCCAACCAAACTCTCCCTCCCTAACTATTGTTTACCCATAACCACCCCAAGTCGGTGTTCCTTAGTTGTCCAACCCATTTATACCGTTGCTAACTTCTCTCCAAATCCTCATTGATGACAGCCACCACCCTGAGATCTATCTAAGTTTTAGCGCATGTCTATTTTTATTTCAAATTTCTACGTGTCGTGTTGTTGTATTTTCCCTTTTTAGTGTGTTGGTGGTAACCATTTATTATCTTTCAATAATAATATTTACTTTTCCTATTGTATTTTGGGTTAACACTGGTTTAATTTAGCATTAGAGCTAGTCAAACCCTAGTTCTATACTAGGTTTTCTAACATCCATCATACCCAAACCTATTTCCACCCCCCCTAAAAATTTGTTCCTCTCCTTTACCACTCAAATCATCCTTACACTCTACATCACCCCTACCTACATCCTAACCCCTAATCACGCCATCAAAGATATAATTGTCGAAGATCAAAACATGAGGAAATGTCAAGATGTTGTTTATGAGAAATATGTCAAGGGAATTCTGGAAACCTTCTATAGAGGACGTGCGACAGAAAATCCTCCAACTGCAACAAAGATTTGCCACCTTTGAAAGAAGGTAATTCAAAAGGATCATCCGTAGCTACAACGGTGGCTTGCTAAATTGAAGGAATAGAATGAATCTCTTCCACCACGCATAGTCTAGGGACGAAGAAACTTTACCCCAAAGGTTTGACATGAAAAATCTGAGAAACCAAAATTTTGAAATAACTATGAATTTGCCACATTTTTACAACCACTTACATTCAGACGAATTCACCGAATGGCTTCAGACCGTGAAAATTTTCTTTGAGTGCCAGAAAGTCACCAGGACAAAATGATAAAGCTAGCTGCCAACAAGCTAAAAAAGAGTGCATTATTTTGATGGAAAAAATTGAAGCACATATGACTGTGTGAGGGAAAATACAAGATCAATATCTTGGTCTAAAGATGAAATGAAAGAAGCAGCACCAGTACCTACTAGCTCACTATAGGCCGAATTCAGACCCCAGTTTCAAAAGTGAAGAGATTGCATCTTACAGACAAGGTTCAACTCCAGATCCTATAGCAAAAGTACACTCAAGGGAACGTCCAAGCCAACCACGCCTAAGGGGAAATCATTCAAAGTTGAGAATAGGTGGAACCAATCTGCGTTCTCAAATCTGTCTCAGACAAGAAATGTTTCAAGTGCCACTGGTTTAAGCATAGTGAATCAAATTACACAAACAGAAAAAAGATCTTTTTCACTCATCAGGGAGCAGTTGAAAAACTAAACAACGATCAGAGAGAAAATAAGGATTTTAGAGAGGAATCTCAAATTCCAGTTAATAATAAAGAGACTCCATCAATTCCAGTTGAACACAGGAGAGAGATTTCAACTGAGTTAACAGTAGTTGTTCTAGAAGATAGTGACATCGAGTTAATGCGCTTTCATGCAGAGTATGAGGTTGTGTGCCTCGATCTACCTTTTGGCAGATGTTGAGAAGAGCATCAGCAGGACTGCATTAGATATCCAAAAGGGTCATGAGTTTGAGGAGCCGATACCATACAAAGGGCAACCAAAGATAAGAGGATTTTGAAATTTTCAGATATATAGCTTACATCTTGAGTTGCCACTGCTTAGGAAGGTCCAACATGTTAGAGATGAGGCTTTTTTTGTCTCTTTTAAAAGGCTATATGAAATCAGCTGGGTGTTAAAATATGTTCAGCTTTGTACCTCCCCACAGTGATCATGCAAGAGGGATGAACTACAAATTTCAAAATTGTGTTTGAAACATGATGGCGAAGAAAATTCTACAGTGCAATCAAAGTCCTACCAGAGAAGAAGAGGTCTCTCCTAAGTGTTTGCATATAAGAGTTACTCAGTCTACCATAAATTTCATCTCATAGTTGATTCCTCCTTACACACTTATTTATCATATCACCCAGTTGAGTATGGTGAGTGGCAAAGGCAAATTGCAAATCTAATTACTCAAGAAGTACTTTATGAAAATCTATGTCGATATGCAAAACCATCTCAAATTGTGCCAAAAGAAGATGGTTACTTAGTTTGCCAAAATGTGTTTTGGAATGACAACTTCTATAGGATTGACTTACCGAGAGACTGTGACATTCCTGCCACCTTCAACGTGATCAACCTGAAATCATGCTATGAGAAGACAAAAGCTTTGATGGATGAGGTCTAAGCTCCCCTAAATAAGAGATATTGACACAACAACCCTCCCGTACTAACTTTGGATGTCCAAAGCAAAAGTGGGATCACGTCTCATGTGTGATACTCCTGCAACCCGAACGCAAGAGATGAGTCCCCGGAAGGACCCCAACTCGAACCGAGCGACTCCCCTCCTGATTTATTTTCAATTTACAACATGTTTCCTTTAATCCTTCATTCCTTTCTAATTCTATCCCATATTTGTACTGCATTAGAGCTTCGAATGGAGTTTTGTCATTTTTTCGTTTAGCATAGTTGTTGGCGTCTCAATTTCTCCCTTGTATTGTTGTATCCAAGGGTGAATGGTGCTTCAGCTGTATCTCATTCCAAAGTGATGATTCTCTTCCAAGGGTCAAGTGGTACTCTGACTGTATCTCGCTTCCAAGGTGGTATTTATCCTCTTCTACACTTCTCTGTGTCTTCCTACATTGCTTCCCCTTCATCCAATTCCCTATCCCCTTGATGTAGTCCCCTAAAATTAGTGCAGCCACTATTTTTACAGATGACCCCTATCATCTAGCCCCGATCTAACCATCCTCTCCTTCCCTACCTGTTGTGCACTATTGTTCCAGCCACCTAAATCACATCCCTAGAGCCTGGTTGCTGCTCCAACACTTCCCCTGAGTTGTCATTATTGTTCCTTCTGCCCAGAGCCGCCTTGAGACATTGTTCCTTCGTTGTTGATCCACCTATCCCCTTGCTACCATTTCTCCACATCCTCGTTGATCGCCACTACTACACCGAGATCCACCCTAGTTTGAGTGTATGTGTCGTGTTGATTCTTAATACAATTTTTCAGGTGTCATGTTATTGTATTTCCCCTTTCACGTGTGTTGTTTGTAACAATCTATTAGTTTTCAATAATAATATTTACTTTTCCTAATTATGGTTTTGGTTAACTTTGGTATCACCCCTGTTATAGTCACACCACCAAGACTAGGTGCAGCGAAAGATGGGCGTCATGAACCAATTCATACAGAGATTATGAGGACCGGTCGACCTTCCATACGTGGATTTACTACCTCCTCATGAGAGGGGCTCCACTCCTATTTACCCTAGGCTTATATATTTGCTATTCGTGTTTTACACTTTAGAGTTTTTATAGTTTTTTAGTTCATTTCAACCGTCGGTGTTCCAGTTTCTCCATTCCAGGGTTGTATCCAAAGACAGTCGACGCTTCGGCTATAGCTCACTAAGATAGTGACCTTCTTCAAATGGTTGAGTGTTGATCCGACCGTAGCTCGTTCCAAAGAGAGTAATTATCCTTGACTTCCCATCCTCTGCAACCATCCCCTCGTCATCACAAACCGCCATTTCTCATTGTTGAAACCCCTGGACAACACTCCTGTTGTCTTCTTGCAACTCTAGAAGCCAGCCACCACCTCCTCTACCTGCTAACATCCCTTCCGGCCACCTCCCACCGTGTTGCAACTCATTCCAGCCGCCTGTCTTTATT
>JXCR01143097.1:277541-304570 GCA_002079205.1 Phalaenopsis hybrid cultivar | reverse complement strand
GTGAACATCTTCATAAATAGATTCAATGTCTTTTTTGCATCAATCTAGAATTGATATAGGGGTTTGTACAAGATCTCTTGCAATAACACCCAAATAATATTCCTATAGAATGAACTCTAGGATATTGTGTGGTGTACAATTACCGTTCATCTCAATATGCACTTGATATTGGAGTTATCCCAAACAATAACCGGAACACAAATATTATTATTGAAAACAAATGTTTGATTACAACAACACACTCTTGAAGTGGAAATACAACAACAAATACAAGCCTACACAACTAAATTTATTCAAAGGTGGTGTTCGATTTGATGAGTGGACGGCAGGTGGATGGTGACGAGGCGGTGGATGGTTGGAGACGGAAGGGGAAGTTCTGATGGGCTGTGGTGGGGAAAGAGGTTGACTGGCTGAAAAACAATCAGAGGCTGGTTGGAGGGCTATAACAACAACAAACAACTAGGAACAATTGTTCGAGGTGGTGCGACAATTGAGGGGCATGCGTATGATTGCGAGACAACAAAGGGGGGACTGTCATGAAATTGCGACAGCGAGTGGGGATTGATGGACAATAAATACAGGCGGCTGGAATGAGTTGCAACACGGGGGGAGGTGGTCGGAAGGGATGTTAGCAGGTGGAGGAGGTGGTGGCTGGCGGCTAGAGTTGCAAGAAGACAACAGGAGTGTTGTCCAAGGGTTTCAACAATGAGAAATGGTGGTTGCGATGACGAGGGGATGGTTGCGGAGGATGGGAAGTCAAGGATAATTACTCTCTTTGGAACGAGCTACAGTCGGATCAACACTCAACCATTCGAAGAAGGTCACTATCTTAGTGAGCTATAGCCGAAGCATCGACTGTCTTTGGATACAATCCTGGAACGGATAAACTGGAACACCGACGGTTGAAATGACCTANAGCATCGACTGTCTTTGGATACAATCCTGGAACGGATAAACTGGAACACCGACGGTTGAAATGACCTNATATTGTTTAAATTACATTCAAATATTTATTATCAATATTCTAGATCATAACCTCAAATTTATCCTTTCACACGCAAACTTAAAAAATAGTTATTGAAGATTAGTCAATTCCGACATCATCAATGCACTTAAATGTTTGTAGAACACGGTTCAATCGAGATAACCTCTCCAGACAGTACGATCAAAGTGGTATGATTTTTTTTTCTTATTTGCGACCTAGGCTCTATAAATAGAGTTATACGTGCCTCTTGAAAAGGGAGAGAGACCTTAAGCAGAGGAAGATCGAAACTTAGAGAAGAATTTTTGAAGCCCAACATCATTTCTTCATTGAAGATCCGACAAACCCCTCCTATATCTGCAGCCATCGACCTCCATTAACCACCGATCAATGGCCACCATCGAACTCCGGCTACTTATGGCAAAATTGTGCGTGTGCACCTCCCACTAGAGCTCTCATGTTAGGATGTTTTGGGTTCATGATTTGATGAATTTGGGAGCCCTCATGCCTAATTGGGAATTCTAATAAAGAACTTAAGTATATAAGGATGTGGTTGTGATGAGAGAGGCCCTTTTGGCCTTTGGGGCTTGGCCTTTAGAGTTTAGAAAGTCTTCAGGGCTCTAGGGTTTCTTTCTTGGGTTCACTAGAAAGAGTTTTTTTTTTTCCTTCCCTTCCTCTTCAGATGTTGATTTCTTATGAGAGTTGAGACTGTGAGAGGAGAGGTGGAGTGCAATTGTATGACGGGAGATTCATGAAAGATGGATCATGATATATTGTTGTACCAATTGACTCGGGTTTGAGTTTCTATATTTCGTACATTGTACCCCTTTTTCCCGTAATACAAATTTTGTATATCCTTTTAGAATACATTTGTAGTTATTTTTATTTCGTACTTATGTAATTTAAGGCATGTAGATTTATCATTATTTCATTATATGGATTTTGTCCCTTGACGTTTTTTCTTTGAATGAATTTTATAGGTCGATATATTAACTTTTTGGACTTATTTAGAGACGATAGATTGTTAAGATTCATGTGATATAGGACTTTTGACCATCATGTAGAAGAACAAGTAGTTTAACACACAGTAGCCTAGTAGAATAGACATATTGATATAGTTTCTAACACTTCTTATGACCTAGGTATAGGCTAAGGAGGATGTCCCTGGTTATTAACAATAGTGTGAGTTCTGCAGGAAAACTCTGAAAAAACAACTGACTAGTGTCACAAGATTATGAACTTTTCATATCTGAAAAATCTCATAAATGTCTAGTTTATTGTTTTTTTCTGCGTCAGGATTTATAACTTTTCATATCTACATCTTAACTTTCATACTAGGTTTTTTCTTATGTGATCGATACACAGACTCTATTTTGTATAGTTCTTGATCAACATGTATGTTTATGTGATTGACCGACTTACCTCACATCAATTTTGGTCATTAAGTTTTTGGCTTCGGTGCCAAGAAAAAGGATCAAAATTTCCTAACTTTATAAAAATTTTAGTTGAAATATTTAGAGTCCAAGTTTGAAAATGTTATCAATTTTTAGTTATGTTTTCCACTTTATTTTATTTCTTATGTTTATTTTTAAAATTTTTGAAATATATATATATATATCAAAATAAAAATAAAATAAAAATGTTACACCAGTTAGGAATGACACCCCCTCGGGACAACCAATTTGGACTCTTAGGGACTATGCAAACCCATGGATAGTCGGAGTTCACATGAGTTTCAAACACTCTGGTATCGGAACTAATTTCAATTACCCATATTCCAACACCTACAACCTAAGCTTGACGATTTACCCAAACTTGAATTAGAAGAATAATAACCCTATTTTAGAAAACCAGTAGCGATGGAGCACCCAAGCCAATCTTGTAGGAATTTGGAACAACCAAGATAATGACCACCTTAAATCAACTCACACATTTGGATTCACTTCTAACCCCCAATTTAGGGAGGAGATCTTGTCTTTGGATGAATTTGTAGTAAATAAGAGGAATGAGTTATAAAGCTAAATTGCAATCTTGAGAACAATAAATAACTAAATTGGACTGTTAGATAACATTTTATGCAATGAACCCCATTAGACGTTACCAAGTCACATTGAAGCAAATGTTGTAGAAGGAGGTGAGGGGCAATTGCATAGGGTAGATATGGTGGCAGAGATAGTTGATAACCATGATTTTGAATCTGAAGAATTGGACTTGAAAGAGCAATTTATATTTAACTACTTTTGTTAGATAGTGACTAAGGAAGATTATGCTCTTCTTTTTTAGAGAACACCTAGCGTTGTTATGGAAAAATTTGAGCTTATAGGATCAACCATAGAAGGGTCCCTAGAAAAGGAGTTGGATGATAGCCCTAAGCAAGAGAGAAACTTAGTAGATTTAGGCTTGAGCCTCAAAAACCTAGGGAGAATTCAACTAATGATTTAGAAAACCTTGATTTACCTTTTAGGGACACACTTCTTGTAAATTATGAAGAAAATGCTAATCAGCAAAACAGGGATATAATTAAGGGAGTTTTGGTTCTAGAAAATATATTTAGAATTAATAATCTAAATCAACCCCTACATACCCTTCATATGACTGTTATCAAATACAGATTATAGGATTACTCAAGATCAAGTGATTGTTAAATTTGGGGGAATTAACACTAGAGAAACTTAAGTGTTTTTTTGCATTTAATTTTATGTTTTTTTGCATATCTATCATGTTTATACGCTTGGAAAATGTATTATGTTGTGTTTTTGTAAGGTACAAAAGATTAAACCATTTGAGAATGAAAAGGAGACAATTTAAGGAGCCAAAAAAAATAAAAAGAATATCACAGTCTGGTGCACCCACCCCCAAATTTGACGTCCTTGTTGCAAGTTCAGAGAGGACAGAAAAACCATGTTAGAAGCAAGCACACCTATGCTTCCTTGAAGCGCACCCCCACCTTCAATTATGCATGCTCGTGCAACACCAACTGTGTGCCCGCGCTTGCTACACCACAAGCTTATGCTACAACTCTAAATGCAACGCGCCAATGCCTCCCACTGGCGCACCCGTGCCTAACTGCCACACATGATGTTTTGGATCCACATTTTGATGAATTTCGAGAGCCCTCATGCCTAATTGAGAACCTAATGAAAAACCTAAGTATATAAGGATGTTTTTGTCATGAGAAAGGCACTTTTGGCCTTTGGAGCATGACCTTTGGGGTTTTGAAATTTTTTGGGGCTCTAGGCTTTCTTCTTTTGGTTCACTTGAAGGAGTTATTTTTCCTTCTTGTCAGATGTTGGCTTCTTTTGAGAGTTGAGAGAGTGAGAGGAGAGGTGGAGTGTAATTGTATGACTGGAGATTCATGAAAGCTTGTATTGAACGGAGAGGACCACGATGTATTATAAGAACCAATTGGCTTAGATTTAAGTTTTTTTTACTTCGTGGGCTCTGCCCTTTTAATTATTGTAATATAAATTTTCTATTTTCTTTTTGAAAGTGTTCATAGTTAATTTTGTTTCATACTTTTATGATGTAAGGCATGTGTATTTATTATTGTTTCATTTTATGGATTTTAATTTTTGATGTCTTTTTTTGTGCATGAATTTCATAAGTTGATGTGTTAACATTCCAGCTTTTGTTTATTTCGATTCAGACATGATAAAATATTAAAATCCCTTGTGATATAGGACTTCTAACCTTTGCCTAGAATAACAAGTAGATTAAAACAAAATAGCCTAGTGGAATAGACATATTGTCATTAAGAAACTGCAACCAAGATAGGGGACTAGAGAAATTCTAGAAAATGTTGCATGGTTAAGGACTACTTAACTGCAATATGATTTCCAATTTTTCTTATGATCTAGGCATATGCTATGGAGGACATGTTCCTGGTTTTCAACAATAGTGTTGGTTCCATAAAAAACTTTGAGAAATCGTATGATTGGTCTCGTTGGAGTATGAACCTTTCATATCCAAAAAATCTCACAAAAATCTAGTTTGTCATTTTTTTTTTACATTAGGATTTAAAACTTTTCATATCTACATCTTGACTTTTAAACTAGGCTTAGTGGGTTTGTAAACTAGAATTTTGAGAGTTAGAAATATTTTGACACTTTCCTTGTTGGATCAATACACGAATATTACTTAATCAACACGTATGCTTGCATGATTGAATGACTTTCCTCGCAACAATTTCTACCATCACAATCTCACCACTGAAGTACTCATGAGACTCGTTGCATACCACTAGATGCAATAATTACAATAACAGAGCGTCCTACTGTAACACTGATCATTCCAAGGGGATAGTCACAGAGGTAAGGGCATCAGGCTTCTATATCTTCCCACCTTGGAAGGTATTATTTTGTTGGTGAAGGCACTTTGAACCTTCTATGGAAGACTGAGTATGTAGGATGAAGGATTCTTAACTAGAGATTCTCCAACTCTTATGCGAAGCTCAATACTCAATGCTCACACAATCGAATGGAGTTTACTTATCACCAGATCAGTAGCCAATGGAAAATGACCCGCTCGAACATACTGTTATCAGACCCCCTCCCCGTAATGAAACCCTTCCCCAGCCAAGCTGGGATGCTGACATTCTTGATACTATAAGTTCCACTCATCTATCTCTTACAACTCATCTGACATCAACCCACTTTGTTGCTTTTCTTGATGACGTCATTTGTGATGAGCTACAATGCCTGATCTAGAAAGAGTTCCCTATGGGGCATAGGGATTGCATGTTAGCTTGTCGTAACTTCCAAGACTCCTCTCTTTTAAATGAGGCAATCCTCCAATACCCCATCTCAATGGGTTTTAAGCTCTGAAACATTGACTCTTACGAACAAGTGATGTGAATGAATTATGTGACAATTTGTCAACAGGTTTATCCTTTTTATTGCATATTTTTTGATATTATGACACTTACGAAATGTATTTTTGTCAATTTTCTTAGATCACGGGGTTTAATTTGATTAGGAGTAAAAAGGAGGTATTTGGAGCAAAATTGAAGATTTTTAGACAAGTGCATTCGCACTAGCTCATTAAGAGGAGTGTATCTTTGCTTGGGCTTGCCCCCGTACCTGACCTCAACTCTTCCAATGTACGAGACAAAGAGTTTGGTGTGGCCCCACCCAAAGGACAACCTACCTGGACAAGTTTCTAGCACCAGAGTTTGGCATGGGATCGATACACAAACTCTAAAGTCGTATATTGCTTAACTCGTATGCTTACACACTTGCCTTATAGTAATTTTTGGTCATCAAGTTTTTTGCGTCGTTGCCAAAGAAAGATGTTAAGAATTATTCTAATTTTAGGAGAACTTTAGTTGAACGACTTAAAATCTAGGTTTGAAGTTTTCCATTTTCCATTTACTTTTCTGTTTCCTTATTATTTGTGTTGCACTTATATTTTTGTTTTTGCCAGTTTTATTGTAGATGCTAAAAATATTGAAAAAAAGCCAAAAAAAAATTATGAAAGCCAAAACAAAATTATAAAAGCCAAACGGCCAGAAAGAGTACATTTTCTTTTATTTTGCATTTTTTGCTTTTTGTGCATGTTT
Source organism: Phalaenopsis hybrid cultivar (assembly GCA_002079205.1). Classification (NCBI taxonomy): domain Eukaryota; kingdom Viridiplantae; phylum Streptophyta; class Magnoliopsida; order Asparagales; family Orchidaceae; genus Phalaenopsis; species Phalaenopsis hybrid cultivar. The sequence goes on along the minus strand of JXCR01143097.1, from coordinate 298,031 downwards.
TGCATGTTGACAAACTTGTGTGGGACTTTGTGATTATGTGTTTTATTTGGAGTTTGTTGAGTCTGCCTTTAGGATCACTTGTCACCTGTCTTAGTGTATGGATAAAATTGTTGAAGCCGGCCTTGCCCCTTTTGACTCTGGGATTGATCGAATTATTAGATGCCTTAGAAGAGCACATTCATTGTCCAACACATAAATAGAAATGGCTAACATTCACGACCATACCATGAAACGACTTAGGGATTATGTCAACCCATCCATTGAGGAAATCCACATGATTATCAACTACAAGATATTATTGGCCAACACTTTTAAGCTGAGACCAACCATTACCCAAATGGTACAAAATAGCCAGTTTGGGGGACTACCCACGGAGGACCCAATTCTTTACTCTTTGAACTCTGTGGAACTTTTCAATATAATAGTGTTCCCTGTGATGTCATTAAACTAAGGTTGCTCTTATTCTCTTTGAGGAACAAAACTAAGGTGTGATTAAACTCCCTTACCCCAAGATCTATAGCTACTTGGACTAACCTTGCATAAAAAACTTCTTGCAAAATACTTCCCTCCATTGAAGATTGCTAAGCTCAGGAATGATATCATTAAGCTCACCCAAATAGATATAGACTCAATTTATGAGGCTTGGGAGAGGTTCAAGGAACTACTTAAGAGGTGTCCACACCATACTTTGCTTGATTGGTTGATTATCCAAACCTTCTACAATGGGCTTGTAAGCTCCTTCAGATCAATTATAGACACTATAGTTGGGGTTCATTGATGTCTAAAGCTTTTAAGAAGGCCTATGAGTTGATAGAAGTGATGACAAGTAATAATTTTCAATGGTCTTCTAAGAGATTCATATCCAAAAAAGTTACTAATGTTCATGCCACTGATGTGCTAGTTATCCTAACATCCAAATAGTTATCCTTTCTACGAAGCTAGATACTCTTAGGTTGAATTTCATCCAAGGATCCCCACAAAGTGAAGGGAGGATATCTAGAATAATGGTAGATCCTAGCATAACAACTTTAGAGTATGTTAATGTCACAAGAAACCAAACCAATAACCCTTATTCCAACACCTACAATCCTAACTCAAAAAACCATCCAAATTTCTAATGGATCAATAATAATCAAGCTTTAGATTACCAGTGTGGGGAAAACCCTAAGGAAACCTTGTAGGTAATTAGAACATCCAAGGAAATCACTCTTAGAAACAAGCATACCACTAGGATTTCAAGCTGACACCCAACCTATGTAGAAAAAGGTCACCCTTTGAGGTGCTAAAATTACAAATGAGAAACCAAATATAGAGTCAAATTGCAGCCATTAAGAACATAAATAACCAATTAGAATAGTTGAAGAGTTCCATAAACAATAGACCCCTAGTTCACACCCAAGTAACACTGAAGTGAGCTTTAAGGAAAAAGGGACCAAGCAAGTACAAGCTGTCAAGCTAAGGAATGGGAAGGAGTTAGAAGCCACCACTAGCAAGGAGAAGAACAATTTTGAACTAGACCCTGCAGTAGGAGGTGAGAATGAGATCTAGGTAAAGGACTTAGGAAGACTCATTTCACCCTCTATAAATGAGCTTGAGAGACTCCCATCACCTTTTCCTCAAAGGTAATGGAAGCAAAAACTAGACCAACAATTTTTAAGATTTTTGGAGGTGTTCAAAAAGCTGACAACAAACATCTCGTTTTCTAAAGCCCTAGAATAGATGCTTAGTTTTTCCAAGTTTATGAAGGATGTCTTGACCAAGAAAAGGAAACTAGGAAATTTTAAGACAATGCCCTACCTAAGGAGTATAGTGTCATTCTATAGAAGAAGTTACCTAATAAGATGAAGGACATAGGGACTTTCACTATTCTGTGTTTCATTTGAGATAAATTTGTGAGGAGAGCCCTTCGTGACTTAGAGCACGCAAAAATCTGATGCCACTATCCATTTTCAAGAGACTTGAGTTAATAAAGTCCCAAGTGTCTTCTTCCAAAGTTAGTTAATCAATCCATAGCCTACCTAATGGGAATTATTGAAGTTGTGTTGGTAAAAGTGGATGAATTCATATTCCCTGTAGATTTTGTGCTATTGGACATAGAGGAGGGCATGAAGATACCTGTGATAGCTGGCCGACCTTTTTTAGCCATTATGATAATGATTGATGTTTAATATGGGAAATTGACCATGAAAGTCATTGATCAACTAATTTTGATATTTTGAAGCCAATGATATTTCCCCAAGAATCAAGTGACAACCATTGCCATAGGATTGATGTAATTGACGGGGTAGTGTCCAACCAATTTGTTGAAATTTTAGAAGAAGACCTAGTAGAGCATTTAGAGGTTAAGGATGAGCATAAGACTTTTAAGGAAGAATTTGCTCTACTTGTAAAGGAGATTCCTAGAGACTATAGTGAGAGATTTGAGCTGTTATGCACCACCAAAGATGTCAATTCCCTGGTGTCGTCAATAGAGGTGGCCCTTGAACTAGAATTGAAAGTCTTGCCAAGTCACCTCAAGTAGCCTAGTTACTAGAGCCTTCAATTTTTCTTGTGTCATTTCAACATATTTGAGTGAGGTGCAAGAGAAGAAGTTGATGAGGGTGCTTAAAACATTTAGAAAAGTCGTTGGGTGTAGCTAACGTAAAAGGCATAAGCCCGTCCCTGTGCATGCATAGGATTTTTATGAAAGAGGTACATGGACCTAAAGCAAACCTCTAGTGGAGACTGATCCCTATGATGAAGGAGGTAGTGAGGAAGGAAATCTTGGAATGGTTAGATGCATACATAATCTACCAAATCTTAAATATTGCCTAGGTCACTGTGTGACTAACAAGGGTGGAGTGACGCTAGTAGAGAATGAGATGAATGATTTGACACTCATTATAACTATCATTAGATGAAGGATTTATATTGAATATAGAAAGTTCAATGCGGCTAGGGCTGTCAAAAAAGCTCGTTGTTTGCGAACAGTTCGTGTTCGGTTCGTCAATGAGTTTGTGTTCGATTTGTTCGATAAGTAGACGAGACGAACATGAAATTNGCTGTCAAAAAAGCTCGTTGTTTGCGAACAGTTTGTGTTCGGTTCGTCAATGAGTTTGTGTTCGATTTGTTCCATAAGTAAACGAGACGAACGTGAACAAATTTTTTCATTCAGTTAGTTAAACAAACTAAACACGAATGGNTGATGGGTGATGAGTTCGAATGACGAAAAAATATTGCGTTCGGAGTCCAGACTCAAGCTGCTTCTGAAGGTGTAGTTTTCCTCTCATGGGTTATCGGTTCGAATGACTAAAAAATATTTCCTACAGAAGGGAAAAAATTTGCGTTCATAAGACGTGCACAGCTCTGTGTACCATAGCCAATAGCAGGAAGCCACGTTTGCATTGACGGCCCCACCTGAAAATAAATAGCCTTTTTGCTACACGTGACCTATCGACCCGACCCGCTACTGTAACTCGAATGTAACCGCGTTGTACCCATGCTATACCTCCCACGGTCAGCCTCCATTAATGCGCGTGTAAACTCGCTGTAGCCCGGTTGTAATCTTCCAGTAGTACCGCGCGTGTAACATGAATAAAACTTCCCTGTAACTACGTCGCCGCGGAACAGTCTAGTGTACCCTTCGTGTAACATCATTGTAACAGTGGAGCTGTGTATGTAATTTTATGGAACCGAGAGTATACCCTTTGTATAATTGCAATGTAACGGACTATTAAGCCCGTCACATTGGCACCGTACATGTAAACCGAGTGTAACTGCAATGTACTAGATTAAAAATTGGAGTGCGCATGAATATGGTATTTAAGCAACTAAAGTTTACTGTTTTGTTGGCCATATTCTCTATTTTCGGACATCATTTTCTACTGCAACGGCACCCGAGCCTGTTGAAGTTCAAGATGAACTACAAAAACACAAACTTCTATTTTATCTATGAAGCAGAAGGAGAAGAAGAGAGTTGTCCTGCCAAGAGAGAACAAGTGGACGTTAAAGTGAAGGTGTGTTTGGCTTTATTTTTTTTTGTGTTTTTTTTTTGGAGACATTGCTTCAATTGTGATAATAATATCGTTTGTTGTTATGGTCTTCTTATTTTTATTATCTAGCAGTATTTTTGGTTTTTTTTTTTTTTGTTTGTTGAGGTATGTTTGTAGAGATTTGGATTTTGTAAAAACAATGAATAAAACTAATGAATCCTTATTATGGAAGAGACATATGAGTGTTTAGGGCTTATTTTTTTATCTATTTATTGAGCTTAACATTTTATTATATTTATTGCAGTTGGGTGAGAGTGAAGCTATATATACTGAGCAAACAACAAATATATTACTTCAAATGATGGTCCACAATGAGAAAGAAGCTTATGAAGTATATTGTGCTTACGTTCATCATATTGGATTTATTGTTCATAAGGAGCACGCTATGTTTTAGCCTAACTCCAAAAATATTAAGACAAAGGAATTCGTATGTGGAACAGCAGGTTTCAAGAAAGAACTGAAGATCACAGAAACTGTTAAATGCAAAAGAACAGACACAAGAAGTGGTTTCCTTGTAATGATTCGATACGCAGTTGACGAGGAAGACAATTGGACTGTCAAAAAATTCATTAAATCTCATAACCACTCATTAGCGAACCCTGGTGAAAAACACCTACTGTGTTCCAGCAGAAAGATAAGTAAAGTCAATGCAGATTTGCTTAGGTCGATGATACAGTCAGGGATAAAACCTAAAGATGCATTTAACTTTCTAGCCAAAGAAGTTGGGGGTGTAGAGAACCTGTAATATACAAAGACAGATGTTTTCAATTTCATTCAAAGAGAGAATAGATTTAGAATTGAAAATGGTGATGACAATGCTTTATTGCAGTTGCTCGCAGAGAGACGTGCTGAGGATAACACGTTTGAATGAGATTTTGAAACTGATGAGAGTGATAGACTGATGAGTTTCTTTTGAAGCGACGGGACATCCAGGCTTGATTATGACTGCTTTGGAAATGTCATTATTTTTTATATGAGCTATAGATTAAATAAATATAGCTTATGTTATGCTCCTATTGTTGGTGTTAACCACAATTGACAGAATGTTCTCTTTAGATTCGAATTCTTGTCAGAGGAGATGGTGGACTCATTTAAATGACATTTTAAAACTTTTATTCGTATTATAGGTGATAATCATCCAATAACAATCTACACTGATCAAGATCAAAAAATAGGTTGAGCCATAGCAAATATTTTTCCAAATACATGACAGATTATGTCGGTGACACATATACAATAAATTTCCTACAAATGATCATTATGGGGTGGTGAATAAGACAGTCAGTGAACTTTTTTATAAATGTTTGAGCAAATGCGAGTCTAAATAGGAGTTTGATGATACATGGGAGCTTATGATTGAGATATTTAATATACACAACAATCTGTGGCTAGAGGAGATGTGCAAGATTAGATATAAGTGGTCTACGACCTTTAATAAAGATGTATTTGGAATGACAATTTTATCGACCTAGAGAAGTGAGTCAAGAAATAACCTTTGTCACGTTATCTCAAAGCCCACTAATTTTATTACATATTATTTTTAAGCATTAAAAATGTCATGAGAACATGAAGGTGTAACAAAAAGGACGAGGATTTCAAGTGTGATCAATCTGTAATTACTCTTATCTTGAAAAGCAGCCCAATACTAAAACAGAAAGCTACATTTTACTCAAAGAAACTGTGCAATCTTTGAGGAAGAGTTTATACATGGTTCACGTGGTCTTCAATTACAGGCCTCTTCAAACTCTGAAACTAAATTTTTCATTAAGAATTTGGATGATTACAAAAACACTACTTGGGTAGTTAATTTCAATAGAATGAGTTTAGATATTTAATGTAGCTGCAATTCAAAATGATGGGACTACTATGTGCACACTCTCTACGAGATCTCAACTTTCTACATATTAGGAAAATACCTAATAAATATCTCCTATTAAGATGGTCTGAAAATGCAAAAAGAGATGTATATAATAGTTATAGATACATGCATCTGCAGCAGTCACAAACGTCGAATGATATTAAAGACGACCTAATATTCGAAACACACATGCAGAAAGTTGCATATCAAATTACCAAAAAAGCAAAGGGAAATCCAGAAACTGAGCAGCACATGAAGGAGTCCATGAAGAAATTGTCATTGGATATTTAAAACATATTGATTGGTAAAGGTTCTCAGGCAAGGAGACAACAAAAAAAAATAATAAATTGGATGGTTCTTGACGTGGAGGGCCAAATAAACGATGCTCGTTGTCTTTTATTTCAAGGAAATAATCATAAACCTGCAAGGCATTACATACAATCAAATTCAATCAAAGTATTACGTGAACATAACAAATTTTATGAATTAAGGAACTAAATAACTCACCTCGGCAAATCTGAGCCTCTCAAAGGCTAGTTGAATCTTTACTGCAATCCATCTCATATTTGACCACCTCAGCATTTGTGGTCTAGCCTCAGGCAATGCTGGGAGGGCTAAGGACATGTGCTCATAAAACCAGAGCTGTGTTAGACAAGATAAAATAATTCACTGTTATATCTAAAATTATGAAAGGAACTTTTAAAAGTTGTGCAGTACACAAACCGATAGAAGAAAGACAAAACTAGTAATATAACCCAGTGCCTAATCCTTCCTTATTTTCGTGGCACAAACACTCAGTTGTTGGACCAGAAATCCACATACTGTAGCTGACCAATTATACGCTGCAAAAGTTTCTACATTCTCGCAAATAGAAGACAATTCATTCGATATTCTAAAGTTGCTTGAAGGAAAAAAAATAAATTTGAAATTAAAAACTTGATTAATAATTGCAAAAGGTTATGAGAGTACTCCCCTGGTGAAAAGTTTAGTAGTGCGATCTTTATATGTCTCGCATTCATACTACTAGACGGAGCATTGCTCCATTATACAAGAAACCCTCTATTGGGCATGTCTATCAGGAGTGCAACTTCATATGAATCAAATTTGAGTTCTTTCCCTCCCAAGCTGAATGTCATTCGATCAAGTCCCAACAATTTTTTATATGCATCGTCGGAATATGATCCTGAGGGTACGGGGGGAGTTCAAAAAATTTAGCCAAACTCATTGCTTCCAATTTATTCCATGTGTCCTCGTCAACTTTTGGTCGGATTTTATCGAGAACTGCTCGTACTGCAGATGAACGACATCTACAATTCATTGCTTTTGCATTCAAAAACCTACATGATTGTAACAGAATAGTTTAGTATCAAATATATATCTGTTTGACAATAAAAGGTCTTCATTTAAAATTCATTTAACACCATTAATCAAGTTTTCCAAAATGAAGATCTCTGTTGACAAATATGAAAGCATGATGATCTTGTTGTTCTTTTTAAGGTGTTTTTAATGTATTAAAAGTGGAATATAATGTGTTGACAAAGTTCTTCATAACCACACGATATCACCATTAACCAAAATAAATTGATCAAAAAGCATAATCTAAATAATACCTATAAATGGTTTAAGTGTGATAATTGATTCATTATTCATAATCTAAATAATACCTAAGCGTTGCCTTCTCGCATTCCGACTGATCAGCCTCTCTCAAATCCGCAACATTGGGCTCTTCAAGTCCTTCGTAGTCGCCTCCTTATCTTCCATTTTACTCTTCCCTCACAAAAGCAATCCAAAACCCTAAAACCTAACCGTGCAAAGGAAGACGATGAAGGAACCCTAGCGTCGTGTGAATCCCTATTTTTCGAATACGATTTCTTACTGTGTTGGTTTTTAAATTTTTACCACGGGTTAATAAGTTATAAAGGGTTACATGAGGGTTACAAAGGGTTACATTAGAGTTACACGCGCGGTTCCAGATTGACGGATTTAAAAGTCTGTTACATCGCAGTTACATTCAAGTTATAAGAAGGGTACGCTAGACTGTCCCGCGGCAACGACTTTACAGGGAAGCTTCATTCAGGTTACACGCGCGGTACTGCTAGAAGGTTACAATCGGGAAACAGCGAGTTTACATGCACGTTACAGGAGGCTGACCGCGGGAGGTATAGTTTACAATCGAGTTACATTNCATGCGCGTTACAAGAGGCTGACCGCGGGAGTTATAGTTTACAATCGAGTTACATTAGCGGGTCGGGCCAACGGGTCATGCGCGACAAAAAAAAACAATTTATTTTGAGGTGGGGCCGCCGATGCAAACGTGACTTCCTTCTATTAGCTATCGTACGTAGCGTTGCGTACGTCTTACGTACATAATTTTTTTTCCCCACAGAAGAGTGCAAAGAAGCAAACTGCTTCCGGACAACCATCACAGGATACACCCCAAATAAAAAAATATATATTTTGTTCTTACCTCCAAAATAATGATAATAAGGGCCTACGCCGCCTTCGATTAGCGNGTGCCTCTAAGACAGATTTAAGTCATAAAAGATTGTGGTGCCCACAATTAAATTCAGGCTTGTAGTGTTTAAGGATCTTAATCACCAATCATATTATCTTTTAAATTCAATCAACGGAGTTTAGACATCGAGCCTAGGTCACCACCAAGTCCTTAATAATCATAACGGGGGAAATTGATGGTGGTTAAAATTTTGGTTTAAGTGACATATGTTCTTATTGAAAGATCACATCATCATCAGTTTTAGGCCTAAGATAAGTAATAATCATCTTCCTAGTTTAAGCCCATCACTTAAGGATCATTTGATCTTAATTGACTTCCAAGTCACGATGATTAGAGAAATTAAGATTTTGTTCATATTATATAAAAGGTGGCAAGTGAGTTTCTATCTTTTAATCCTATTGTATTTCAATCATCCAAACATGTTCACTAGGATCAAAATTACTCATTTTCCCTTTCTTAACCCTTAATTTCGATTAAGACTCCAAAATCAAAAGTTACCAATTTTCTTTTGGGGCTCTTCGCCTCATAACTCATTAATCAACATTCAAATGACTTTGAGAATTTAGAGTGTTCTATCCATGGGTCGATTAAGCCATGAGAGGAGAAAATGTGAGTTTTCAAATTTTAATTTAATTTAAATAATTATTTAAATTTAGAAAGTAGTATTTTCAAAGTTGATTTTACTTAACTATCCAAAATAAAGTTTTTATTCATGAGAAACTTACTATAGGTCTCCTTAGGTTAGACAAACACTTAAACAAAATTTCATAATTTTTTTAATTAAATTTTTTTTTATTATTATNTATTATTATCTAATTATTAATAAATTTCAATGATTTAATTAAATGAGAAATAAAGTTTTAATTATAAAAAATTATTTTTATATTGTTATTAAACTTTTTTGAGTTCACGAGGCTCAGAGAATTAAATTTGTATTTTTATGATTTTTTAATATATTTATTATAGTTATTTTAATGAGAAAAATAAGAAAAAATGTCTTTTTAAGGTTTTAAAATTTATTTTTAACTTGGAAAAGTTAGGAGAAAAAATATTTTAATGAGTCTCAAGTGATCAGGAGACCATTAGGCACCTTTTAAAATATTTTTGTATTTTGGGATTTTTTTAATTATTTTTAATTCAGAATAAGGCTAAAAATCAAGTGTTTTCTAAAAAATAACTCTTATTTTTCCTAAGTGCCCCTAATCACAAAGAACTCAAAAAACTACNTGATCAGGAGACCATTAGGCACCTTTTAAAATATTTTTGTATTTTGGGATTTTTTTAATTATTTTTAATTCAAAATAAGGCTAAAAATCAAGTATTTTCTAAAAAATAACTCTTATTTTTCCTAAGTGCCCCTAATCACAAAGAACTCAGAAAACTATTTTTCATAATTTTCCCAAGTGTATTTAATTTATTATAATTATTTTTGTACGAAAGTACAATGTTTCTTAGAAAATCAACTTTATTGCTCAAACATAGCCAAATAATTTTTAGATGTTTGCATAGAGTAAATATAATTTGTATACACATTGTAGAATTAATTTTGCCAAATTTTTATTAATATTTAATTTACATAAATTAAAACAAGCTATATGCATTTAATTAATAATAGAAATGTACAAAATGATTAAAATCGTCATATAGTTTTTTTATAAGCTTCTCTGACCGCAGAAAACCTACTAAAATTATCCTCATAATTTTCCAAGTAGCACTTTAATTTATATAATTAAAATAAGTCAAAATAGCTACCCTAGCTTGAAAATTAGGATTAGGAGCACAGAGATACTCTCTGCCTTAGAAAAATCAGAGAACATCCCCTCTTTCATAAGGAATAAACCCTAAAAATCTCAAGTCATTGTGAGCATTGCTTGATCATAACGAATTAAAATACTCCAGAGAGTATTTAATTCATTAAAAATCATAGAGTAAGAAAATAATTTTTTTTAGTCCACATTTTTCTTCTCTATTCACTAAGCAAGAAGATATTGTTCTTTTATTTTTATGATTTTTCTAGAGAAAGATATGGAATTTTGAAGTTCAAGCATTTGATTTAATTCAAATAATCCATATTTTTCTACTTAAACACGCGGCACCAACTCATCCTACGGCGGCTCCGAACTCACACACGGCGCTCCACCATTTGATGTTTCCATCCACCTCAGCTGCCACGCGGTCTGCCTTTTCACACCAAGAGTCGGTCCGACTCGATCTCATCCGTCCATCAAACAAACACGCGATCAGACGGTTCCCCGTTATCAAACCCAAATGACCTAACCTGAGAACCGGTCACACTGAAACCTTATGATCTTCGTCTAGACTCAACCAAATTGCAGGGAGTTTGTTTCTAAACCTTCATCTACTCGAGACGAGCATATTTATATGACTTATACTATATGAAATACAGTAAATACGTATGANAAGTTCAAGCATTTAATTTAATTCAAATAATCCATATTTTTCTACTTAAACACGCGGCACCAACTCATCCTATGGCGGCTCCGAACTCACACGCGGCGCTCCAACATTTGACGTTTCCATCCACCTCAGCTGCCACGCGGCCTGCCTTTTCACACCAAGAGTCGGTCCGACTCGATCTCATCCGTCCATCAAACAAAGACGCGATCAGACGGTTCCCCGTTATCAAACCCAAATGACCTAACCCGAGAACCGGTCACACTGAAACCTTATGATCTTCGTCTAGACTCAACCAAATTGCAAGGAGTTTGTTTCTAAACCTTCATCTACTCGAGACGAGCATCTTTATATGACTTATACTATATGAAATACAGTAAATACGTATGGAGAATCAAAATAGGCTCGGATTAAGGTTAAGGTTCAATACCTTTATCTGAGAGGGGAGGCCTCAACCAGATGGTTGTGGTAGCTTCAATTGGGTCCAAAGAACCTCCACATGAAGCCATATGTCCTGGTGAATTGTCTAGATATGATTTTGACCAAGCTTGATTTCAGGTGTTGGTCTAGAGCTATGTTAGAGGCTGCTTGGGATGGAGCTTTTGTGGGGGATGAACTCCTCTCACTGTGGTGATGGTGTGGGCACAGTTAATTGGAGTTTGGTGGACTGTGGAGGTGTGAAGGAATATGTCCTGGTTCGAGCTGAATTTTTGAACTAAAAATTGAGCTCGAACAATGGGAACCATAGGGGGAAAGTGATGGGATTGAGCTGAGGAGTTCTTGGAGAGTCTCTAGAAGCAAATGGGCAGAATTTCCCCAAGGATTTTGCTAACCTCAACTTTGTCCGTGGACGAGTCAATTTAAAGTCATGGCTGCATGGTGGAGCTCAGGGCTTGGTGTCAATGTTTGTAGACCCATTTTCTTTATTTTAGGAGAAGAGTAGACCATTGTATTTTCAATTTCTTAATAGAATACTTTCATTGGGCCAACCACACTTTTTCTACATTAAGAAAATATAAATGCCTTATATTTTTATCTTTGCGTTTGTTGGAAAATTATAGTAAACTAATGTTTAATGTTTCTCTATGGTTGAAGATTTTCATAGATGCAATAATATTAAATTGTAATATATTATCGTTCAATTTGCACGTTGAGACAAGAATTATATGTGGTTTCACGCCAACTAAGAAAGGATTAGCTATGGGAATAGTTTGAATACAAAAAGTAGAAGAAGAAAGAAAATAATNAATTGTAATATATTATCGTTCAATTTGCACGTTGAGACAAGAATTATATGTGGTTTCACGCCAACTAAGAAAAGATTAGCTAAGGGAATAGTTTGAATCCAAAAAGTAGAAGAAGAAAGAAAATAACTCTCGACTTAAAACACGAAACAAGAAAATTTACTCAATGTTTGGGATCTAGCTACCCAAGGGATCATCTATCCTTACCTAACATCTCTTATTTATAGATTTTGGTAGGCCCCTAAGGGTGATTATATAAATGTCTACTCAACATAAGAAAGAAATATCAAAATAATAACAATTATCTAATAGTGTGTATATTGTAGTCCGGATTTAAGGTGAATTAATGAAGAGCCCTAACATGTCGAACTGATTGGGCAAATTATTCAGGCTGAACATGTTTTGAAGTAACATATTTGTGAGTTAAAGTCAATAGTGCCACTTTACTAAGTGCCTATGAGTAAATTTGATCGTCAATTTGATCTCCCCTCCCCTNGAAGAGCCCTAACATGTCGAACTGATTGGGCAAATTATTCAGGCTGAACATGTTTTGAAGTAACATATTTGTCAGTTAAAGTCAATAGCGCCACTTTACTAAATGCCTATGAGTAAATTTGATCGTCAATTTGATCTCCCCTCTCCCCCTATTACTGAGAATATTTAAATCAGGACTCCTAATTTGAATTTAATCATGCTGTTTTTTACTATAAAATATAATTAAATTAATTTTAATTAATCAAAAACTTTATAAATAATATATATGATATATGCTACTATCAATTTTACTATAAAATATTTTAGAAGATATCTGTTGACTAATGAACAAGTTTCTTTATGAACATAAATAAATAAATTAGATATTATTTAAATTTTTTTCATTAAACACTTGAGTTTTAATAAATACTTATTTCATTTAATTTAAGCAAATTTAATCACAAATGCTTACATAGGCTTTGAATATAGAGCTTTTGTTGAAAGAAAAAACTCTCAACCCCCAAATCAAGATGATTTGCATTAATTGTGACCGGAGTTCGAGTTGTTCAAATGGATCAATTCATTTATAGCTCTACTTAAATTGCAATCTAAAAATAAATTATGAATTAATTAACAAAAATTATACACATTTTCACTNCGGAGTTCGAGTTGTTCAAATGGATCAATTCATTTATAGCTCTACTTAAATTGCAATCTAAAAATAAATTATTAATTAATTAACAAAAAATAACACACATTTTCACATTTTTTAAATCTTACTTTGAGTTAGACAACATAATATTCTATTATTCGTGCACTTTGAAACTAACGGAAAATCATATCAATGTGATATGCACCCTTACATATATAAAATTATATGCATGAAATTAAAACAATTGCTCATTTACTTGTGACAACAGTTGAAGGTGCGGTTTTGCTCTCATGGGTGATGAGTTCGAATGACGAAAAAATATTGCGTTCGGAGTCCAGACTCAAGCTGCTTCTGAAGGTGCAGTTTTCCTCTCATGGGTTATCGGTTCGAATGACGAAAAAATATTTCCTACAGAAAGGAAAAAATTTGCGTACATAAGACGTGCACAGCGCTGTGTACCATAGCCAATAGCAGGAAGCCACGTTTGCATCGACGTCCCCACCTGAAAATAAATAGCCTATTTGCCACACGTCACCTATCGACCCGACCCGCTACTGTAACTCGAATGTAACCGTGTTGTACCCATGCTATACCTCCCACGGTCAGCCTCCATTAATGAGCGTGTAAACTCGCTGTAGCCGGTTGTAATCTTCCAGTAGTACCGCGCGTGTAACATGAATAAAACTTCCATGTACCGTCGTCGCCGTGGAACAGTTTAGCGTACCCTTCGTGTAACTTCATTGTAACAGCGGAGCTGTGTATGTAATTTTATGGAACCGAGAGTATACCCTTTGTATAATTGCAATGTAACGGACTATTAAGCCCGTCACATTGGTACCGTACATGTAAACCGAGTGTAACTGCAATGTACTAGATTAAAAATTGGAGCGCGCATGAATATGGTATTTAAGCAACTAAGGTTTACTATTTTGTTGGCCATATTCTCTATTTTCGGACATCATTTTCTACTGCAACGGCACCCGAACCTGTTGAAGTTCAAGATGAACTAGAAAAACACAAACTTCCATTTTATCTACGAAGCAGAAGGAGAAGAAGAGAGTTATCCTGCCAAGAGAGAACAAGNAGAGAGTTGTCCTGCCAAGAGAGAACAAGTGGACGTTAAAGTGAAGGTGTGTTTGGCTTTATTTTTTTTTGTGTTTTTTTTTTGGAGGCATTGCTTCAATTGTGATAATAATATCGTTTGTTGTTATGGTCTTCTTATTTTTATTATCTAGCAGTATTTTTGGTTTTTTTTGTTTGTAGAGATTTGGGTTTTGTCAAAACAATGAATAAAACTAATGAATCTTTATTATGGAAGAGACATATGAGTGTTTAGGGCTTATTTTTTTATCTATTTATTGAGCTTAACATTTTATTATATTTATTGCAGTTGGGTGAGAGTGAAGCTATATATACTGAGCAAACAACAAATATATTACTTCAAATGATGGTCCACAATGAGAAACAAGCTTATGAAGTATATTTTGCTTACGTTCATTATATTGGATTTATTTTTCATAAGGAGCACGCTGCGTTTTGGCCTAACTCCAAAAATATTAAGACAAAGGAATTCGTATGTGGAACAGCAGGTTTCAAGAAAGAACTAAAGATCACAGAAACTGTTAAATACAAAAGAGCAGACACAAGAAGTGGTTTCCCTGTAATGATTCGATACGCAGTTGACGAGGAAGGCAATTGGACTGTCAAAAAAATCATTAAATCTCATAACCACTCATTAGCGAACCCTGGTGAAAAACACCTACTGTGTTCCAGCAGAAAGATAAGTAAAGTCAATGCAGATTTGCTTAGGTCGATGATACAGTCAAGGATAAAACCTAAAGATGCATTTAACTTTCTAGCCAAAGAAGTTAGGGGTGTAGAGAACCTGTAATAAACAAAGACAGATGTTTTCAATTTCATTCAAAGAGAGAAGAGATTTAGAATTAAAAATGGTAATGTCAATGCTTTATTGCAGTTGCTCGCAGAGAGACGTGTTGAGGATAACACGTTTGAATGGGATTTTGAAACTGATGAGAGTGATAGGCTGATGAGTTTCTTTTGAAGCGACGGGACATCCAGGCTTGATTATGACTGCTTTGGAAATGTCATTATTTTTTATATGAGCTATAGATTAAATAAATATAGCTTATGTTATGCTCCTATTGTTGGTGTTAACCACAATTGACAGAATGTTCTCTTTAGATTCGAATTCTTGTCAGAGGAGATGGTGGACTCATTTAAATGGCTTTTTAAAACTTTTATTCGTATTATAGGTGATAATCATCCAATAACAATACACTGATCAAGATCAAGAAATGGGTTGAGCCATAGCAAATATTTTTTCAAATACATGACATAGATTATGTCAGTGACACATATACAATAAATTTCCTACAAATGATCATTATGGGGTGGTGAATAAGACAGTCAGTGAACTTTTTTATAAATGTTTGAGCAAATGCGAGTCTGAATAGGTATTTGATGATACATGGGAGGTTATGATTGAGATATGTAATATACACAACAATCTGTGGCTAGATGAGATGTGCAAGATTAGACATAAGTGGTCTACAGCCTTTAATAAAGATGTATTTGGAATGAGAATTTTATCGACCTAAAGAAGTGAGTCAAGAAATAACCTTTGTCACGGTGTCTCAAAGCCCACTAATTTTATTACATAATATTTTTAAGCAATGAAAATGTCATGAGAACATGGAGGTATAACAAAAAGGGCGAGGATTTCAAGTGTGATCAATCTGTAATTTCTCTTATCTTGAAAAGCAGCCCAATACTGAAACAGGCAGATGCATTTTACTCAAAGATACTGTACGCAATCTTTGAGGAAGAGTTTATACATGGTTCACGTGGTCTTCAATTACATGCCTCTTCAAACTCTGAAACTAAATTTTTCATTAAGAATTTGGATGACCACAAAACAAACACTACTTGGGTAGTTAATTTCAATAGAATGAGTTTAGATATTCAATGTAGCTGCAAAAAGTTCAAAATGATGGGACTACTATGTGCACACTCTCTACGAGTTCTGAACTTTCTACATATTAGGAAAATAGCTAATAAATATCTCCTATTAAGATGGTTTGAAAATGCAAAAAGAGATGTATATAATAGTTATAGATACATGCATCTGCAGCAGTCACAAACGTCGAATGATATTAAAGACGACCTAATATTCGAAACACACATGCAGAAAGTTGCATATCAAATTACCAAAAAAGCAAAGGGAAATCCAGAAACTGAGCAGCACATGAAGGGGTCCATGAAGAAATTGTCATTAGATATTTAAAACATATTGATTGGTAAAGGTTCTCAGGCAAGGAGACAACAAAAGAAAAAAAAAATTGGATGGTTCTTGAAGTGGAGGGCCAAATAAACGATGCTCGCTGTCTTTTATTTCAGGGAAATAATCATAAACCTGCAAGGCATTACATACAATCAAAGTCAATCAAAGTATTACGTGAACATAACAAATTTTATGGATTAAGGAACTAAATAACTCACCTTGGCAGATCTAAGCCTCTCAAAGGCTAGTTGAATCTTTACTGCAATCCATCTCATGTTTGACCACCTCAGCATTTGTGGTCTAGCCTCAGGCAATGCTGGGAGGACTAAGGACATGTTCTAAAAAAACCAGAGCTGTGTTAAACAAGATAAAATAATTCACTGTTATATCTAAAATTATAGGAAAGGAACTTTTAAAAGTTGTGCAGTACACAAACCGATAGAAGAAAGACAAAACTAGTAATATAACCCAATGTCTGATCCTTCCTTATTTTCGTGACACAAAAATTCAGTTGTTGGACAAGAAATCCACATACTGTAGCTGACCAATTATACACTGCAAATGTTTCTACATTCTCGCAAATAGAAGACAATTCATTCGACACTCTAAAGTTGCTTGAAGGAAAAAAAATAAATTTGAAATTAAAAACTTGATTAATAATTGCAAAAGGTTATGAGAGTACTCCCCTGGTGAAAAGTTTAGTAGTGCGATCTTTATATGTCTCGCATTCATACTACTAGACGGAGCATTGCTCCATTATACAAGAAACCCTCTATTGGGCATGTCTATCAGGAGTGCAACTTCATATGAATCAAATTTGAGCTCTTTCCCTCCCAAGCTGAATGTCATTCGATCAAGTACCAACAATTTATTATATGCATCATCGGAATATGATCCTGAGGGTACGGAGGGAGTTCAAAAAATTGAGCCAAACTCATGGCTTCCAATTTATTCCATGTGTCCTCGTCAACTTTTGGTCGGACTTTATCGAGAACTGCTCGTACTGCAGATGAACGACATCTACAATTCATTGCTTTTGCATTCAAAAACCTACATGATTGTAATCGAATAGTTTAGTATCAAATATATATCTGTTTGACGATAAAAGGTCTTCATTTAAAATTCATTTAACACCATTAATCAAGCTTTCCAAAATGAAGATCTCTGTTGACAAATATGAAAGCATGATGATCTTTGTTGTTCTTTTTAAGGTGTTTTTGATGTATTAAAAGTGGATTATAATGTGTTGACAAAGTTCTTCATAACCACACGATATCACCATCAACCAAAATAAATGGATCACAAAGCATAATCTAAATAATACCTATAAATGGTTTAAGTGTGATTAATTGATTCATTATTCATAATCTAAATAATACCTAAGCGTTGCCTTCTCGCATTCCGGTTGATCAGCCTCTCTCAAATCCGCAACATTGGACTCTTCCAGGACCTTCGTAGTCGCCTCCTTATCTTCCATTTTACTCTTCCCTCACAAAAGCAATCCAAAACCCTAAAACCTAACCGTGCAAAGGAAGACGATGAAGGAACCCTAGCGTCGTGTGAATCCCTATTTTTCGAATACGATTTCTTACTGTGTTGGTTTTTAAATTTTTACCACGGGTTAATAAGTTATAAAGGGTTACATGAGAGTTACACGCGCGGTCCCAGATCGACGGATTTAAAAGTCTGTTACATCGCAGTTACATTCAAGTTATAAGAAGGGTACGCTAGACTGTCCCGCGACGACGACTTAACAGGGAAGCTTCATTCACGTTACACGCGCGGTACTGCTGGAAGGTTACAACCAGGTAACAGCGAGTTTACATGCGCGTTACAAGAGGCTGACCGCGGGAGTTATAGTTTACAATCGAGTTACATTAGCGGGTCGGGCCAACGGGTCATGCGCGACAAAAAAAAACAATTTATTTTGAGGTGGGGCCGCCGATGCAAACGTGGCTTCCTTCTATTAGCTATCGTACGTAGCGCTGCGTACGTCTTACATACACAATTTTTTTCCCTACAGAAGAGTGCAAAGAAGCAAACTGCTTCCGGACAACCATCGACGGATACACCCCAAATAAAAAAATATATATTTTGTTCTTACCTCCAAAATAATGATAATAAGGGCCTACGCCGCCTTCCANATAATTTGACATTTATTCCAAAGCTTCAACGAAATGAATATTTATCGTTAACTTTTTAAGAATTTCCAAAAATATTGTAAAATGTTTATATTTATTCTGCTGCTTCAATTGTTGAGGAAACGGAGGTGGAGGTTTTTTTAAAGAAATTTTTACTGGTTTATTTGAAGAATCAATATCAGAATATATATCATTATTGTATTTTTCAATTTCCACCTTCTCCTTCTCAACTTCAGTTTCTCTTTGGATCCTTGTCTTCAATTCTTTTCCACTTCGTAATTGAATAGCTTTAATTTGCTCCTTACTCTGATCTTTTGAATTAACTTCAACATTACTAGGAAGAATTTCTGAAGGTCTGTTACTAAGTCCAATAACAATATGCCCTAATTGAGTTTTAATATTTATAATTGTAGCTTCTTCACTTTGTATTTGATTTCCCATATTCAACACCAATTCTTCCATAGACAACTCTTCAATTTAGATTGGAGTAATTTTAAAATATTCCAACTAAGATTAGAGTAATTTTTTCATCCAGGATTATAATAATTAGAATATGGATTATTAGTTCTATTATTTATAACATTCAGAGTTTCATAAGGTGATTGAGTATTAATTATCTATCCTAGTGAATTTTCCTCTAACACTGGCGGTGTTTCAGAATAGTTCACTCCAATTTGATCAATCTTCTTTGATATAACAACAATTTAGGATGTCAAAATAGACATTGCATCAGAATCATAAATATTAGCTACTCTCTTTGGGTTTACCCATTCAGAGGGCCATTAAAAATTATTTGTAGTCATCTCCTCTATTAAATAACATGCTTCATCGAAAGATTTTGACATTAATGATCCACCTGAAACAACATATATAATAGATCTAAGTGATCCTCCTAATCCATTGTAAAAAGTTTGAATTATTAACTAACCTGGTAAAGCATGGTGTGGACACCTCCTAAGAAAATCTTTAAATCTTTTCCAAGCTTCAAATATTGATTCCACTTCGAACAAACAAAAATATATAATATCATTTCTAAGCTTGACAGTTTTTTAGGGTGGAAAATATTTAGCGAAAAATTTTTGTGATAGTTTTCCCCAAGTTCTGATAGATCCAGGTGCTAACGNGCATGGTGTGGACACCTCCTAAGAAAATCTTTAAATCTTTTCCAAGCTTCAAATATTGATTCCACTTCGAACTAACAAAAATATATAATATCATTTCTAAGCTTGGCAGTTTTTTAGGGTGGAAAATATTTAGCGAAAATTTTTTGTGATAGTTTTCCCCAAGTTCTGATAGATTCAGGTGCTAACGAATTTAACTAAGCTTTAGCTTTGTCACTTAATAAAAAAGGAAAAATTCTAAGCTTGGGAGGATCATTAGACACTCCATCATATTTAAAAGTAGAATATATTTCTAGAAAACTAACAAGATGTAAGTTAGGATCTTCAGTAGGTGTTCTTCCAAACTGATTATTTTGTACCATTTTNGCAGCATCATTAGACACTCCATCATATTTAAAAGTAGAATATATTTCTAGAAAACTAACAAGATGTAAGTTATAATCTTCAATAGGTGTTCTTCCAAACTGATTATTTTGTACCATTTGGATTACAACAGGTTTAAGCTCAAATGAAGTAGCAGCAACATCAGGATTTTGAATAGTCAAGTGAAGTTCATCTGTTGTTGGACTAGCATAATCTTTTAAAGGTCTTTGTCGATTTTCATTTTCATTTATTTGATTATCTAAGTTATTCGCCATTTTTTTTCAAATTTCAAATTTCTTTTTGTTGTTTTTGTATTTTTCTAATAGTACGTTCTAACTCTGAATCGTATGGTATAAACCTTCAGATCTAATACTA
>JXCR01143097.1:248490-276878 GCA_002079205.1 Phalaenopsis hybrid cultivar | reverse complement strand
AAAGAAAATCAACTACACTAATTTCAAATGTTTAGGGTGCTATCAAAACTAAATTACCAACTACTAGCGAAACTGTAAACCAAAACTAAGAAATTACTAACTTTTTTTATATTTTTGTGACGAAGTTATTAAATATGAGAAAGCAACTTTCCCACTGCAATGAGTTTTTAGTTAAATGAGAGAGGTAAATGGTTTGAATTTGTATTGTGTCAAATCGGAGCAGTTTTAATTCACTACCCTTGGTCAAGTGTTATAGATAATCTTTGGCTAATCTTTGGTTTAGTCCCTAATTTGTGGTTAGGTTGGGAGGATACTAGCTCTCACTCCAAAGCTCCCACTTCCCTTCCCCTGAAGGCTAACTCTCACTTCAGTTCTTAAACACTAAGACCAAATTGAGGATTTTAGTCTGTCATCTTAAAATCTCCAAGTCTTCGCCCAATAATGTATAATTCCCTATTTATTTGCACCCAATTCTATGAATGAAACACTCCTTCGTGAAATCGAATGTGATTCTCACTTTGTTGTAGAACTCATACTCCTTTTCTTAGATCATATGTTCACAATAGATTTTAACATTTTAATTGGCCAGATCGAAAAGTAAATTAAGAACGGAGTGAAAAAAAAATCATCACAATTAATTTTTTTATTTTAAATGACACATTAAAATTATCTCTTCATTTCACCACATCTCAGAGTAGGGAGAAAGACAAAGAAGACTACTTAGAACTCATGAGAAAGATACAACAAAACACGAATTTCATAAATAAAAGAAATTTTATACAACAATAATAAAAAAATATCACTTATCTGTAACTCTCCCTCAAAGAAAATCCCTTGAAGCTCCTCTTGAGTCTCTTTCTTTCTTTATAGGACTATTGATTCTATCTTAGAAGATGTAAGGATGATGAAATCTCTCACTTCTCTCCCTCTCCAACAACTCTTTGAGGAGAAATCACACTTAGACTCATAAAAAAACTCAAAGAACTGACTCAAGACTCCACACACTACGCAATACACACAATGAAACACTAGTGGGAAATGATGAGACACTAAGGGACTTGTTTTTCTGATCAATTTTTGCTCTAAATAGAGCATAATGTCGGTGTTCCAAGAGATGTGTCAGGTAACTCTTAAACAACCATCCACATTCATCTAATCTTCTAGAAATTTGTCCGACGCCCACGCTGGCATCGTCGGTGCCAGTGGCCCGAAATTATTTTGGAGCTCTCTATAAAATGGCGTCGTTGGTGTGTCTGCTGTTTTGGACTCATTCCTTCAGGCTGACGCAATCGACATCCATGCTGGCGCCATCGACGCTGAGTATTTCTCTCCAAAACGTCATTTTGACTCTAAATTTCATCCTTTTTGCTCTAAGTGCTAAAAATCATCAACCTGTAATAAAACATGAAAAATGCATTCCTTTAAAGCGCAATATCATAAAAAATGAGTCTAAAATATAGGTCTAAAATTATATATATTTTTGGTGCAGCAGCTACCCATAACTGGCCGAGCGAACAATCTGCCTATGTTCATCTGATGTAGGACCATCGACGTGGATACGATGGTGTCTGTCGGTAGAGAATCTTTTGGTAACTTAGTTGGGTGGTCGTTGGGGCAAAGGGTGCTAGCGGATTGTCAAGGGGAGTCCTTTGGGAGCAGGTTTCCCAAGAATCTCCCTCCAAAGGCAACGATCGGACGCTCTACAAAATTAGACTATCTGAAGAGCCCTGAACTANTGGCTACACAATTGATGCATAAGGTACAAGAATGTGATCCAAGTCGATCATTCAAAGGCCGACAGCTCAATCGGAGCCACCTGACACATTATGGTGAGGGATTCAACCGATTGGCCATGCATACAGTCTCTGACCGCCTAATATTTTCGCAAGAGAGTCCGAACGCACCATATCGACCGACCGAGCATTTACATCATCAGANTGGCTACACAATTGATGCATAAGGTACAAGAATGTGATCCAAGTCGATCATTCAAAGGCCGACAGCTCAATCAGAGCCACCTGACATATTATGGTGAGGGATTCAACCGATTGGCCATGCATACAGTCTTTCACCGCCTAATATTTTCGCAAGAGAGTCCGAACGCACCATATTGACCGACCGAGCATTTACATCATCAGGCACGATCACCAAAATAGACCGAATTCAAGCGCGTTCCCTGCCACATTTGAATTCAAATTGTAATAGAATTTGATAAGAAATTCTCACGATTAATTGTATTAAGAATGCTTTTTATAACTGTTATATTCTTTCTGTAATTGTACAAATACACATCTATAAATAGGAGACAAACGAACGAATAAAGGTTCCTCTCCCAATTTCTCTGCGGAGAGTTCTTTAATCACTTTATTCTCTCTCTCTCTCTCTCTCTCTCTCTCTCTCTTTCTCTCTCTCTCTCTCTCTCTCTCATCCTCCTCTTGGTTCTAACTCTTGAGCCTTGTTTTCACAAAAAAAAAAAAAAATCAACTTTCAACATCCTGAAAGGTGGTGCAGTAAGCGGCGACATGCCCCAGCNAATCACTTTATGCTCTCTCTCTCTCTCTCTCTCTCTCTCTCTCTCTCTCTCTCTTTCTCATCCTCCTCTTGGTTCTAACTCTTGAGCCGTGTTTTCACAAAAAAAAAAAAATCAACTTTCAACATCCTGAAAGGTCGTGCGGTAAGCGGCGACATGCCCCAGATGAGAAGCAGAGCCAATTACGAAGAGGATTGTTGCAGAGAGAAACAATGCCCACGAAATTCAACAGAGAGATGGCGTGCCATGACATACAGTAAGAGATATAGGTATTGCAAACACAAATAATGTACCAGTTCAGGGCTCTTAAGATAGTCTAATTTTGTAGAGCGTCCGATCGTTGCCTTTGGAGGGAGATTCTCGGGAAACCTGCTCCCAAAGGGCTCCCCTTGACAGTCCGCTAGCACCCCACAGTTGCCCAAAGACTTCCCAACTAAGTTACCAAAAGATTCTCTACCGACACCATCGTATCCACGTTGATGGTCCTACATCAGATGAACTTAGGCAGATTGTTCGCTCGGCCAGTTATGGGTAGCTGATGCACCAAAAATATATATAATTTTAGACCTATATTTTAGACTCATTTTTTATGATATTGCGCTTTAAAGGAATGCATTTTTCATGTTTTATTACAGGTTGATGATTTTTAGCACTTAGAGCAAAAAAGATAGAATTTAGCGTCAAAAATGACGTTTTGGAGAGAAATACTCAGCGTCGATGACGCCAGCATGGATGTCGATTGCGCCAGCCTAAAGGAATGAGTCCAAAATAGCGGGCACACCAACGAAGCCATTTTATAGAGAGCTCCAAAATAATTTCGGGCCATTGGCACCGACGATGCCAGCGTGGGCGTCGACGAAGCTAACGTGGGCGTCGGACAAATTTCTAGAAGATTAGATGAATCTGGATGGTTGTTTAAGAGTTACCAGACACATCTCTTGGAACACCGACATTATGCTCTATTTAGAGCAAAAATTGATCGGAAAAACAAGTCCCTCAGTGTCTCATCATTTCCCACTAGTGTTCCATTGTGTGTATTGCGTAGTGTGTGGAGTCTTGAGTCAGTTCTTTGAGTTTTTTTATGAGTCTAAGTGTGATTTCTCCTCAAAGAGTTGTTGGAGAGGGAGAGAAGTGAGAGATTTCATCATCCTTACATCTTCTAAGATAGAATCAATAGTCCTATAAAGAAAGAAAGAGACTCAAGAGGAGCTTCAAGGGATTTTCTTTGAGGGAGAGTTACAGATAAGTGATATTTTTTTATTATTGTTGTATAAAATTTCTTTTATTTATGAAATTCGTATTTTGTTGAATCTTTCTCATGAGTTCTAAGTAGTTTTCTTTGTCTTTCTCCCTACTCTGAGATGTGGTGAAATGAAGAGATAATTTTAATGTGTCGTTTTAAAATAAAAAAATTAATTGTGATGATTTTTTTTCACTCCGTTCTTAATTTACTTTTCGATCTGGTCAATTAAAATGTTAAAATCTGTTGTGAACATATGATCTAAGAAAANTATATATATATATATATATATATATATATATATATATATATATATATATATATAATATTTTGTGCCAAAGAGGAGCAATCGTATTCTTTACCCTCTTCTGAGTGCATAAAGAACATTGACTAATCAAGAGTGTGGTCCCTAATTCTATGGTTAGGCTGGGAGGATATTGGTTGCCG
Organism: Phalaenopsis hybrid cultivar; assembly: GCA_002079205.1. Taxonomy (NCBI): domain Eukaryota; kingdom Viridiplantae; phylum Streptophyta; class Magnoliopsida; order Asparagales; family Orchidaceae; genus Phalaenopsis; species Phalaenopsis hybrid cultivar. The sequence goes on along the minus strand of JXCR01143097.1, from coordinate 272,661 downwards.
CTCCAGATCTCCCACTACTCCCTCCCCTAAGGGCTAACAATCTTGCATCAATTTTCAATCAATTGGATCAAATTGGGGATTTTAATCTTTCACCTTAAAATCTCCAATTCTGCATCCAATAAAGTATATTTTCCTATTTATTTGCACCTAATTCTATGGATTAAATACTCACCCAATAAATTAAATGTGATTCTCCCCATGTTGTAGAAATCATAGCCCTTTCGGAACATATGTTTCTCAACACCTTTTAGCATTTCAATTGGCCAGATCGAAAAGTAAATGAAGATTGGAGTTCAAATCATCACAAATTATTGACATTTAAAACCATATAAAACAAAATCAATTCTTCACAAAACCATATCTCAAAGTGGGGAGAAGGATAAAGAAGACTACTCAGAATTCATGAGAAGGATATGACAAAACACAGATTTTATATATAAAAATAAGTTTACAAAACAAAAAAAATAAAAGACATAACTTATCTCACAATCCTTCCCAAGAAAACTCCTAGAAGTTCTCTCCAAGCCATTCTCTTTTTACAAGCACTCTCAATTCTCTCTTAGAAGTGTAATGAAAAAAAAATCTCTCACCTTCCCTCTCCTCTTACAATCCTTAAAGAAAATCTTCAAGCCCTTGACTCTCTCTCTCTCTAACTCTCCTTCTTCATGCCACACACCTTACGCACAAAACTCCTCTTCTTCTCTCAAATCCTTAGACTTCCATCTCTTTAGTTAAAAGCTGCCTCTCTCCAAAAAGAATTCAAAATTCCCTCCAAAATTCTACCAAAAGTCAGCTCTTTTGAATTCAAAAGACATGTCCATTTATCCCAGAGACATATCCCTTCATAAAAAAATCTTCCAAAGTGTCTATATGCATTTAATTACTCCAAGGGGTGTTTAGAATAAGTGTCCCTTTGAAAATTTGTGCAAAATTCATCTTGAACCTCCTTAATCCATAAAAAGTCGTCCCTTACGTAACTGGCACCAAATCTGGCGTTTCATGCGCCAACTCTCTGTAAAATGGCGCATTTGGCGCCAATCTAGCACATCATGCACCAATTTACTAATGACCACACTGTTCTGGGTTTTGGAGCATCTGGCGCCCATCTAGCGCATCATGCGCCAGAATTCGAAACTTCGTTGTTTTAGCTCCAAATTTCATCTTTTTTGCTACTTTACTCCAAATGCCTAAAGTTGATATACCTGCAACAAAAATATGAAAATACCCTTCTTTAAAGTGCAATATTACCAAAAATAAGCATAAAATATATAATTAAAACAACATATTACTTTGGTGTATCAATAGTCATTTAAAGGTAAAACTTAATATCCAAGGTCATGTTAAATTAATTTTAAAATATATAGTTAGTTGAGGATAAATAAAATTTAGTGTACTTCTTTTTAAAAGAAAATTTTCTTTACTCCAAACATAAATTATTAAGTAATTAAAAATGTTCAGTACTAAAATTTTGTAGGTGAAAGAAACAGTAAATGCATAAAAATAAAACTAACTCTAGAGGATTTCTGAAAAATAAAACTAGGCTCTAGTATACTGCAGGTGCTAACTTTAAAAATACATGCTTTAAAACATTACACAAAACATAATATATTTTAAAGAATTTTTTAAGAATTAAAAATATAAAAAGAAAATGAAAAATGCAAAAAAAATAAAAATCTACAATTTCTATTACAGTTAAGTCCACAATACAACATTACATGAAGTTCCTATTACAACATTTTTAAGAAAAACAAATAATCAAATTATCAAAATAGCAAACAAACATAACAAACTCCTAAAACATCAGTCATCATCCTCTTCTTCTTCTTCCTCATCTTCTTCTTCTTCTTCCTTCTCCTCTTCAACATGATCTAACACATAAGGAGTAAAAATGGGGCAAGTTGGAAATTCCACATTATAATCACCCCTTAGATATCTAATCATGGCCTTCTGATATGCTATAACAAAGTGAACTCTTCTTTGCTGATATTCATTGTTATAATCATTCCTTATTTCTAACCCTCCAATCCTATTTTGCAAATTTACAATATCTATTTGTTGGATCATAAGCTACTCCATGATGTTCTCAAGTTAAGCAGAGCTAGAAGTAGATGGCCCTGTAGCAGATTTTGAGGGTCTATCACTACCTCTACTCCTGGATCCAGTAAATGATTCAAATCTTTGGACTGTGTGTTCCCTAATTGGTTTCTATGGCTGCAGCTTTTCCTCATTTCTATCAAACTCTATTCCTGATTGTTCACATAAAGTGAAAATCAGGGTAGGGTATCCCAAACCACTAGCTGTAGCACTTTTGGCTACACAATGAGAATTATGTACTATAAGAGCACCAATATCTACTGCCTTAATTTGTTGAATACAGAAATTGAGCACAGCTCTTTCCTTGGTTACTTCACTAAGATGATTCATTGGAAGCAACTTTACATAGATGAAGTAATGTCATACCATTGATTGAAAACTCATCATGGAAGTGGAGAAATTAACTCTTATTATTTTTGATTTTCCATTCTCCCCTTCCATCAGTCAGAAAGGCAATTACTTCATCCAATGATGAGTCAGTCATCATGAATGCAACATCTTCACAATGTATTTCATTTTTCAATCCATAAAATGCATTGATCCTCCTTCTAGAAAAATTAACTTGCTTACCCCTCAAGAAAATGTGATCATCTGTAGTAAACTGCAAGTTGGCATAGAACTATCGGATTATTGGAACAATAGCTACTCTAATGAAGTAGCAGAACCTCTCGATCTTTCCACCTGGGTTAGCAAATGCTCGCTCTTGAATCAATTTCCTCAAGCCCATTTTGGTATTATAGTTATGTTAGGCCTTATAGTTGACAAATGTGCTTGCATCAAAATCTCTCGTAGGCTTTCCTCTTTTCACATGTAATGCCATAGGAATTTCTATGGAATTCCAAATAAATTACAAAATAAAAAATCTAACCCCACAAGTAAGGTTATTTGGTAAGAAACTTTTCACCATGAGTTTTATTTAAACATCTTCAATAAACTCCAAATTTTCAGAGTTCCCATAATGTAGGATAAATCCATGGTGAAAGTAAAAAATTTCTAAGTGAAAGTGAAGCTTTTACCAAGAGAAGATTAAATTTAAGATCTTTAGTCCTTGAAATCATCTCAAATCCACCCAATGTCAAGCCCTAAGTTGAGGTTTAGAGGTAGGAGATGATTCAAACTGTAAAAATGGAGTTTTACTGAGTAGTTTCATGGTTTTTTAACCCAATCTAGCATTTTCGGGAATTTGGCGCGTCAGGCGCCAACACCAAAATTTTTAGTTTTCATCTTTTTGTAGAAATCTACTGCATACCACATTACATTGACCTCTAACTAACTTAATTAAACACTTATACTCATAATTAAACAATTTTATAACACAAAATTTTCACAAATAACACAAAACTCACATTTATATATAAAATTTGTGCTATTGCAAATTGACCATTTTCAAGCCAACAAATCTAATTCAGTGTTCAAAGCAAACCAAACTTCTTAACACTAAGTTTCAAAATACTCAAGAACTGACCCAAATAAAGTCCAACAATGAAAGTAAATGCAATCCAACATAACACCCTAACACAAGTAAGCAATACTAAATACGCATTTCATGCATAAAGTAAGTTCAAACATCTTCTTCGGTCTCGTCCTCTTGGATGTCTCCCATGGATTGGTAGTGCATGTACAAGTTGTAAAAAGATTGATAAGGAAATTTGTCCATCAAATCTTCCTCAATCCAAGAATGTTTCTTGAACATACGCACCAAACCATCTTCAATACGTCCAGTGCGTTCAAAATCTTTCTTCATCCTCCAATCCAGATGATCCAGCATTTCAGAAACATTTCCAATTAAATGCATAAGGTTCTATAACTCTTTTTCTATCTTCTTGATCCTTTTCAAAAGTGCATTCAAACTAAAGTAAGGATGAATAAGTGATGAATTCTGGGATGATTGATCCATCAGTATGTTCATATCATTCTCATCCCCCATTCTTATGCAATTGCAATAAACTTCTGGGTCCATAGGCTTCCAAGGAAGAAGCACTTTTTTCCAACTTTCATAAGGTACTTGCGATTAACTACGCAGTAGGAAGATAGTAAATGGATGTCCCAGTCCATTAGTAGATCCATTGCTGATCAAACCCAAAACAGATCTCACAATTATCGCACCCACATTAATAGATTTTCCAGTTTGAATACAGTAACTCAAAATAACACTCTCCTTAGTCACTTTACTGATTTTTTTGGTAGGAAGTAATTTTGATGCATTAAAGAAATGCACGCCTTAGATGTAGGATTCAATAATGATGAAGAAAAACCTACATTCCCATTATCTCATATCCTCCAATATGCATCTTCATCAGTAAGAAATCGATAGAGTTAGTTCATATTTTCTCTTGTTGGGGCAAATTTTACATTGTGGCAAATAGGGACACTTTCAATCATAAACATATCATTTATTTTTTAAGGAGTGAATTATACACACCTGCCTCGAACATAAATGATACACCTAAAATATATAATAGACCTAGGCTACTAAAGAAATTTCTAGACCTCAACCAAAAGTGAGGTCAACAGGTCGGTGGCAAACTGATACACCTAAATTATATTATGAGACACATTTTTATACCTATTTTTGAGATATTGCGCTTTAATGGAAGGTATTTGTGTGTTTTTCTTTTAGGTACAAGTAAAAAGGTGAAAAATGCTAAAAGGAGTGAAAAAGGATTAAATTTGGAGCAAAAATGTGAAATTTGTGCAAAAGTGTTTTGGCGCCTAAGCACCAGATCCGGCCTTTACGCGCCGGTGAAACAAAGAAGGCCGTACTTAAGCACAAGAGGCCCCGCGCTTAAGCGTCGGAGGCAGTTATTTGGTAGTTTTCTTCATTTGGTCAAATTTTAAAGAGACATTTGAGGCACCTATTGGCTAAAGAGGGTGGTAATGACCACTAGGAATGAAAATATTATTAAAAAACTTGTGAAAGGAGGCATCCCTTGGATAATACATCGAATTTGGACACATTTTGAATAATTTCCAAGGCACCTCTTGGGAAATTTATAAAAGAAGGAAGTTGAGACATTTGAGATGGGTGCTTAAAGAGGGAGAGAGTGTTGAGTCCTAAGAAGATTGTGGAGAATCTTGTGGAGAGATTCAGGCACCATAGGTTTACTTTTTTCCTTTTTATTTTTAGTTTTATTTTGAGAGTATAGAGTGTTGTAAAATAGAAGAGATTCAAAGGAACTTCAAGAGTTTGTTGGAGGATTTGAGATAAGTTATTATCTTTGTTCTTAAACAGATTCAAAGGAAATTCAAGATTGGTGGAGGACTTGAGATAAGTTTTTATCTTTTGTTTTAGACTACTTTTGGTTTTAATTGAAATGGGAGAGGACTTGAGATAAGTTTTTATCTTTTTGTTTTAGACTACTTTTGGTTTTAATTGAGACTTAGGACTTGAGATAAGTTTTTATCTTTTGTTTTAGACTACTTTTGATTTTAATTGAGACTTGTTATTGTTGAGATAAGTTTTTATCTTTTATTTTAGACTACTTTTGGTTTTAATTGAGACTTATTGTTGATGATTGTAAAAGAGAAGAGGTTCAATGGAACTTCAAGAGTTTGGTGGAGGACTTGAGATAAGTTTTTATCTTTTTGTTTTAGACTACTTTTGGTTTTGAGACTTCTTGTTGGTTTGACAATGATTTCTACTTTTAAACTAAAGTGTGGTTTTGTTTTTACTTCTTGTTGGTTTGACAATGATTTCTACTTTTAAACTAAAGTGTGGTTTTGTTTTCTCCAAGCTTGTTGTTGGTTTGACAATGATTTCTACTTTTAAACTAAAGTGTGGTTTTGTTTTCTCCATAGATTCTAAGTAGTTTTCTTTATCTTTCTCCTTAAAATGATGAGTAATTAAAGTTTGGATGGAAGTTGTGGAGAGTATTAATCTTTAATGTTGGAAGAAGTTGTGATGATTTAATTCCATGCACTTTATTTACTTCTTGATTTGTCCTATCCATATGTTAGAATTTGTTGTGAGAACATGTAAGAACCAGGCTGGTATTGTCTCAGTTAACAATTGGAAACAATTACATGAGGTTATATGAATGAGAATGTAATTCATATGATTTAGTGCAAATAAATATAGAATCACATGAGGTTGTATGAGTAAGAATGTAGTTCATATGATTGAGTGCAAATAAATAGGGAAATAGAAGAATCACATGAGGTTGTATAAATGAGAATGTAATTCATATGATTAAGTGAAAATAAATAGAGAAATAATTTTGAAGGGTGTAGAGTTAGAGGACTTTAAAGTGATAGGTTAAAGCCCCCAACTTGGTTTATTGGTTTATATGAATGAGAATGTAATTCATATGATTTAGTGCAAATAAATAGGGAAATAATTTTTGAAGTGTTAGAGTTAGAGGACTTTAAAGTGATAGGTTAAAGCCCCCAACTTGGTTTATTGTTTTAGGTTTTGATACGATCTTGAGTGCAAATAAATAGGGAAATATTCATTGAAGGGTGTAGAGTTAGAGGACTTTAAAATGATATGTTAAAGCCCCCAACTTGGTTTATTATTTTAGGTTCTGATACGAGATGTTAGCCCCCAGGTGGACGGAATTGAGGGAACTCTAGAATGAGAGCTGGTATCCCTGCCTAGCCGGTCTTCAGAACTATTCAAACTTTAAATTAACCAATGTTCTTTATAGCATCTCTAGTAAGGGTAAAAAATATTATTGCTCCTATTTGGCACAACACAATTTGCATACTTCCACAACATAATTCCTATACTTATTACTGATTCAAGAAAAAGAGAAAGATATTTTCATATTCTGTGCTTTTCATTTATTTAAACTCAAGTTATTTAGAAGTTGTTACTGTTTTGTCAAAATATCAAAAATACCAAAAAGATTTCAAATTTCATTACTCTCAAATTATCTATAGTTTAAGAAATTGTCTTTTTTGAAATAGAAGTTTGTTGTTTGAAAGTGCATATTGCCAAATTTTCATATGGGTTCGATATTCAGGTCTTAATCAAAAATTCCTATATTACTTGATAACGATGCGTATACTTGCGTAGCANTTGGTGCAGAGGATTTGAGATAAGTTTTTATCTTTGTGACTACACTTGGTTTTAATTTGGATTTATTTTTTTGCATGCAAGATTTCTACTTTTATACTCATTTGTGGTTGTGTTTTCATCATGTATTCTGAGTAGTTTTCCTTATCTTTTTCCTTAAAATGATAAGTGATTTAATATTTAAAGGTAGTTGTGTTAAGTATTAGGCTTTGATGTTGGAAGTAGTTATGATGATTTGAAACCTTGCACTTCATTTAATTCTTGATTTGACCAATTAAAATGTTAATACCTGTTGTGAGATCATGTATGATCTAAGATGATATTGTCTCAGTCAACAAATGATTAGAATCACATATTGATTTCTAGAATGAGAATGTAGTTCATGGGCTTGAGTGCAAATAAGTAGGGAAATAAAATTTTAAAGGGTGTAGAATTAGAGGACTTTAGAGTGACAGACTGAAGCCCTAAATTTGATTTATAGTTTTAAGTTTTGATACTAGATGTTAGCCCTCATGTGGAGGGAGAGGAGGGAACTTTAGAGTGAGAGCTAGTGTCTTCTCTGCCTAGCTGGTCTTCAAGGTTATTCGAACTATAGATTATCCAATGTTCTTTATAGCACCTCTAGCAAGGGTAAAGAATAATATTGATCCTATTTTGCACAACACATTTAACATACTTCCATAACATAATTTATATATTTATCATTGATTCATAATAAAGAAAAAGATATTTTATATACATTGCCTTCATCTTGCAAGTATTTTAGTTAAGTTAATTTGTTTGTTACTTTATTTTCAATAATCAAAAATTACAAAAAGAATTGAACTTTCATTCCAATTTTAGCATCTTAAGTTTAAGTAGGAATGCATTGCTAAATAAATTTTGTTATCTAAATCACATTCTCCCTGTAAGTTCGATATTTGAGACATAATCAGAAAGTTCTATATTACTTGATAATGATATATGATACATCTTAAATATATAACTTTTTAGACACATTTTTATATCTATTTTTGAGATATTGCTCTTTAATGGAAGGTATTTTTGTGTTTTTCTTGCACAGATAGAAAGGGTGAAAAATGCTTAAAGGAGTGCAATTGGATCAAATTTGGAGCAAAAAGGTGAAAAATGTGCAAAAGAGTTTTGGCGCCTAAGCACCAGATCCAATGCTTAAGTGCCGGTTAAATAAAGAAGGCCGCGCCTAAGTGCCAGAGGCCCAGCGCTTAAGCACTAATGGTAGTTATTGGACAAGTAAATTTGGTTTCTACAAATTTTGAAGAGGTTTTTGAGGCACCCATTGGCTTAATAGAGGGTTATAACTACCATGGACGAAAATTATCATGAAAGGATGCATCTCATGGGGAAATGCATTGAAGCTAGGCATATTTTGAAGAGAAACCAAGGCATCTTTTGGAAATTTCTAAAATAAAAAAGATATGACTTAGAAAAGAGTCCAGAAAGTATTGGAAAGTTTTGAAAGTTCTCAACTGGGGAGTTAGCTTGGAGATATTTTCAGGCACCACTTTTACTTTTATTTTATCCTTTTTGTTATTTTAGTTTGAGTGATTGTAAGGATTAGAGAATCAAAGGAACTTCAAGACTTGAGATAAGTTTTTATTTTTTTGTTTTGAGACTAATTTTGGTTTTAATTAAGACTTGTTGGTTTGACATTGATTTCTTCTTTTAAACAAAAGTGTGGTCTTTTTTTCTCTATGGATTCTGAGTAGTTTTCTTTATCTTTCTTCTTAAAATAATAATTAATTAAGTTTTGTNAAATTATCATGAAAGGATGCATCTCTTGGGGAAATACATCGAATCTAGACATATTTTGAAGAGAAACCAAAGCAACTTTTAGAAAATTATAAAAGAAAGAAGATTGGGACTTTAAAAGAGGTCCCGAAAGTATTGGAAAGTTTTGAAAGTTCTCATTTGGGGAGTTGTTCAGAGAGATTTTCAGGCACCACTTTTACTTTTATTTAATCATTTTTGTTATTTTATTTTAAGTGATTGTAAAGAGAAGTGAATCAAATGAACTTCAAGAATTTGGTGGAGGACTTGAGATAAATTTTATCTTTTTGTTTTGAGACTACTTCTGGTTTTAATTAAGAGTTATTGTTGATTTGACAATGATTTCTTCTTTTAAACTAAATTGTTATTTTTTTCTCCATAGATTCTGAGTAGTTTTCTATATCTTTGTTTGTAAATNTTAAATCCATGCACTTCATTTACTTCTTGATTTGGCCAATCTAGATGTTAAAATTTGCTGTTAGAACATGTAGCAACCGTGCTGGTATTGTCTTAGTCAACAATTGGAAAGAATCACACGAGGTGATATGAATGAGAACATTCATATGATTGATTGCAAATAAATAGGGAAATATTCATTGAAGGGTGTAGAGTTAGAGGACATTAAAATGATAGGTTAAAGTTCCCAACTTGGTTTATTATTTTAGGTTCTGATATGAGATGTTAGCCCCCAGGTGGAGGGAGTTGAGGGAACTCTAGAGTGAGAGCTCGTATCTTTCCTGCCTAACCGGTCTTCAGAATTAACTTTAAATTTGCCAATGTTCTTTATAGCATCTCTAGTAAGGGTAAAGAATATTATTGCTCATATTTAGCACAACACAATTTTGCATAGTTCCACAACAAAATTCTTATACTTATTTCTGATTCATAACAAGAAGAAAAATATTTTCAAATTTAGTGCTTTTCTTCTACAAAAACTCTAGTTATATTTTTGAAATTTTTATTGTTCTATCAAAATATTGAAAATACCAAAAGTTTTTAAATTTTTAAAAATTTTTACTACTGCAAAAATCATCTTTAGTTTAGATAATTATCTTTTAAATAAAAATAGAAAGTTTGCTTTTTCAATTGTGCATATTGCATATTTTTCCTCTAGGTTCGATATTCAGGTCTTAATGAAAATGTCCTATATTACTTGCTAACGATATGTATACTTGCGTAGTATCACAATATATCTAGATTACCACTTTTAATTTTATTTTATGCTTTTTGTTATGTTATTTTGAGTGATTGTAAGAAGAAGAAAATCAAAGGAACTTCAAGAGTTTGGTGGAGGATTTGAGATAAGTTTTTATCTTTTTGTTTTGAGACTACTTTTGGTTTTAATTTAGACTTATTGTTTGTTTGACATGTTTGGCGGAGGACTTGAGTTAAGTTTTTATCTTTCTTTTTTGAGACTACTTTTGGTTTTAAATGAGACTTTTTGTTGTTTGACAATGATTTCTTCTTTTAAACTAAAGTGTGGTTTTGTTTTCTCCATGGATTCTAAGTAGTTTTCTTTATTTCTTCTTAAAATGATAAGTAATTAAGTTTTGAACGAAAGTTGTGGAAAGTATTGATCTTCAATGATTGAAGAAGTTGTGATGAGTTAAATCTATGCACTTCATTTACTTCTTGATTTGGCAAATCCAGATGTTAAAATTTGATGTGAGAACATGTAAGAACCAGGCTGGTTTTGTCTCAATCAACAATTGGAACGAATCACATGAGGTTATATGAATGAGAACATAGTTCATATGATTGAGTGCAAATAAATGGGGAAATATTCATTGAAGGGTGTAGAGTTAGAGGACTTTAAAGTGACAGGTTTAAGCTCCCAACTTGATTTATTGTTTTAGGTTCTCATACGAGATGTTAGCCCCTGGGTGGAGGGAATCGAGGGAACTTTAGAGTGAGAGCTAGTATCTTCCTTGCCTAGCCGGTCTTCAGAACTATTTAAACTTTAAATTAACCAATGTTGTTTATAGCCTCTCTAGTAAGGGTAAAGATTATTATTGCTCCTATTTGGCACAACATAATTTGCATACTTTCACAACAGGATTCCTATACTTATTACTGATTCATAACAAGAAGAAAGATATTCTCAAATTTAATGCTTTTCTTCTATAAAAACTCTAGTTATCTTTTTAAATTTTTATTGTTCTATCAAAATATTAAAAATACAAAAGAATTTTAAATTTTCATTACTGCAAAAATCATCTTTAGTTTAGATAATTATCTTTTTATTAAAATAAGAAAGTTTGCTCTTCAATAGTGCATATTGTGTATTCTCCATATGCGTTTGATATTCAAGTCTTAATAAAAAAGTCCTATGATACTTGCTTACGATACGTATATTTGCGTAGCATCCCAATATATATATATATATATATATATATATATATATATATATATATATATAAATTAAAGAGCTAAATTTTTATTTTCTTCAGGATCAAGTTTTTGATACTGTTGTAAAGTAAGGAAATATAAGTGAAAATATAATCGCATGCATTGTTATAATATTGCATATAAGCAGTTTAGGAATCAATAAACAACTCTTTGGTTGATTTCATGAAGATTGGCATAAAACTCTTTCACCATAATAACAACTACGGCGGTAGTGGTATAACAAATCACTTCCAAGCATCTTTGTGCAATAATCTCCTCCACTCAAATATTTGGTGTGTTGAATCCTCGATTCACAAATCCCCTTTTCTTGATTAACCTCTTCTTCAAAAGAACTCGATCGTATAACTTTTGTGCATCAAAATTGATGAACTTCCTCCGATTGATCATATCTAGCAATTTCTTTAGAGCGAGAAGCCATTAGATTTGAAAAATTTTGACTCTTCCTTGTTTTCCCCTCTAAAATAGGTTTATGAATCAGTTTTTGGGAGTTTTAGGAAGGAGCCCCACCTAAAACTGCCTTTTGAAGCTTTTTAAGTCGTTCAAGTCGCTGCGATGTTTCAGATGTCGATTCTGGCGCTTCAGGCGCCAGCTCTCTGAAAAATGGCGCCTTAGGTGCCAGTTCTAGAATTTGCACCGTTTCATTTTAAATCCAATTAATTCTCAAATCTTTCATAAAATTGGGTAAATAAAGATGTTTTTAAATATTTTCTCAATTTCAAAATTTTCAAGTACACAAAACTCATAAAACTATGAATATATATATATATATATAACACTCCAAAAAAATAGATAAGTAAAATAAACAATGATAAATATGGGTTGCCTCCCACAAAGTTGTCAGTCCAACATTCCCAGTCTTTACCCAAGGTGACCCAACATTGCAATCTCTTTAAAAGTTGACCCTTGATCATCAAATTATAGTTTCAATCTGTGTCCATTTACTTTAAATATCTTTCCTGTCTTGAGATCTTCATTATTGATAGCTCCATAGGGATAAACTTTTACAATTTTGAATGACCCTATCCACCTAGACTTCAATTTTTTAGGAAATAATTTCAATCTTGTATTGCATAATAAAACTTCCTATATAGGCTCAAATTCCTTTTTTATAATCTTCCGATCATGTCATTATGTCATTTTCTCCTTATTTATTCTAGCATTATCATAAGATTCATTCATAATTTCTCCAAGCTCATTCAATTGCAATATTTTTTTCTCACCAGCATATTTTAAATTAAAATTGAACTCCTTAATAGCTCAATAGCTTTATGTTTCAATTATACTGGTAAGTGATAAGCCTTCCCAACAATTAATTTATATGGGGACATTCCTATAGGTGTCTTATAAGTTGTCCTGTCAGCCCATAATGCAATCTCTAATATAGCAGATCAATCCATTTTATAAGGATTCAAAATTTTTTCCGAAATTATTTTGATTCCATGATTATATAATTCTGCGAGACCACCAGTCTGAGGATGATGAACAGTTGCACTCCTATGCATAATATTATATTTTTCCACCAACCTTGCAACTCTTGCATTCCTAAAATGAGATCCTTCATCAGTAACGATTATTCTCGGCATTCCATATCTTGTAAAAACATTTTTGATTAAAAATTTTGAAATACTCTGAGCATCACATCGAGGTAAGGCGGTTGCTTCAATCCATTTTGACACAAAATTTACAACAATCAATACACATACATTTCTAAATGAAAGTATATATGGTCCCATAAAATCCAATCCCCATGCATAAAAAATTTTAACTTCCAAATTAAAATTTAGAGGCATTTTNCCGATCCCATGTTGATATATATATATATATATTAATATCTCTAAATAGAGTAGATCAATAAAATCTAGATTATAAAGTTTTGTCAACAATTCTATCATTCCCAAAATGACCTCCAAATTCAAAATCATGACATTTTTTAATAATTTCCTGAATTTCTTTGTAAGGCACACATCTTCTTATAATTAAATCTTTGCATTGTTTGTAAAAAAATGGGTCATCCCAAAAGTAAAATTTTGTATTGTTAATGAATTTCTTTTCTTGTTGTTTTGTCAGTCCATATGGTAAAATATCACTAACAATTTGGTTCACAATATCAGCATACCACAGTATTTCCCATCGTTTAACACATAAAGTTGTTCATCAGGAAAAAAAATTATTAATTTCTTTTTCCAAATTAAATGTTTCTTTTAATAGTATAAAGTTGTTCATCAATAAAGTTTCATTAATTTCCTTTTCAAAATAGAATGTTTCTTCTTATTCCAGCATAGGTGGATGATCAGCAATTTGATTGTCAGTTCCTTTCCTATCGACTACCACAAAATCAAATTCTTGCATCAAAAGTACCCATCTAATTAATCTTGATTTCACATTCTTCTTTTGCATCAGATATTTAATAGCTGAGTGGTCAGTTTAAACAACACATTTAGCTTAAATTAGATATGACCTAAACTTATCAAAAACATAAACAATGACTAATAACTCTCTTTCAGTAGTGATGTAATTAATTTGAGCATCATTAAGACTCTTACTAGCATAATATATAACTTTAAAATTTTTGTCATATCTTTGCCCTAAAACAACTCTAATTGTATTATCACTTGCATGACACATTAGTTCAAAAGGTTTCTCCCAATCATGTGAAACAATTACAGGAGCGGTGATCAATTTTTCCTTCAATGTTTCAAAGGTTCTAAGGCACTCTTGATTGAGATTAAACTTTGTATCTTTTTCTAAAAGTTGGCATAAAGACATAGTAATTTTATAAAAGTTTTTAATATATCACCTGTAAAATCCAACCTATCCTAAAAAACTCCTAACTCTTTTTATAGTAGTTGGTGGTGGTAGGTTAGATATAACATGAATTTTTGCAGGATCTACTGCCTTGCCATTTTCAGAAATTTTATTCCCAAGTATAATTCCTTCTGCAACCATGAATTGACAATTTTCCTAGTTTAACGCTATATTCATCTTTTCACATCATTCTAGAACTTTCTCTATATGATTTATACATGTTTCAAATGAAGTTCTAAACACAAAAAAATTGTTCATAAAGACTTTGATTCCTTTTCTAATAAAATCACTGAAAATTGACATCATACATCTTTAAAATGTTGCAGGTGCGTTACATAATCCCAAGGGCATTTCACGAAAAGCAAAAGTTCCATAAGGACTAGTAAACATTGTTTTCTCTTGATCCTCAGGAACAATATGTATTTGATGATAGTCAGTATATCCATCTAGAAAGCAAAAATGTTTGTGCCCAGCCAGTCTATCAACATCTAGTTAAAAAGGATAAAGGAAAGTGATCCTTCCTGGTTGTTGAATTTAATTTTCTATAATATATGCAGATTCACCATCCAGTGACTTGTCTTGTAGGTATTACTTCATTATTCTCATTTGTTACAACAGTCACACCTCCTTTCTTTGGAACACAATGAGTTGGACTCACCTAAGCACTGTTTGAAATAAGATATATTATTCCGTATCTAACCATTTTAAAATCTCTTTATGAACAACTTCTTTCATCATAGGCTTCAATCTCCTTTGAGAATCAGCTTTTGGTTCATCATGATCTTCCAATAAATTCTATGTATACAAGGACTGATTCTTATAATATTAGCTAATGTCCATCTAAAAGTTTTCTTATATCTTCTTAAAGTTTCCAACAACTTTTATTCTTGTGTATTAGTTAATTTTGAGGATACAATAACAAGTAAAGTGGATAAATCTCCTAAAATGCACACTTTAAATGTGTGGGAAGTATTTTTGTTTCTAGTTCAAGAGGTTTCTTAATAAATTAAATCAAATTATTATTATTATTTGTCGGATCTAACATTTTAAATTGTTCCTGAACATAATTCAATTCTTCATTAATCACTTCCATAGATTCCCCTTGAATTTTATCCTCATCCTTATATTTCAAATATTATTTTTCAAATTTATTTTCAAATGTCTTTGTGAAATATTCATGGCTTAAATAGTCATTTATATCCATTCTGAAGTTTTCAATATCTCACTCTTTTGCAGGGTATCTTATCGATTTTACAATATTATATGTAACCTATTGATCACTAACTCTCATAGTTAATTCTCCTTTCTGCACATATATCAAAGCTCTTCCAATGGTAAGAAATTGTCTTCCTAAAATGATAGGAATTTCTTTATCTTCCTCCATATCTAATACAATAAAATCCATAAGAAAGATAAATTTATCAACCTTTACTATAACGTCTTCTTTAACTCCTTTAGGGTAGGTAATCGAACGATCAGCTAACTGAAGAGTTACAGTTGTACGTGAAATGTCTTCTAAACCCAACCTTCTGAAAATTGATAGAGGCAAAAGATTAATACTGGATCCTAAATCACATAAAGTTTTTTCAAAAAATCTTTTGCAAATAATGCAAGAAATAGTAAAACTACCAAGATCTTTATGTTTTTTAGGAAGCTTTTTCTAAATTATAGCGCTACACTTTTCACTAAGTGCAACGATTTCATCATCTACAAACTTCCTTTTCTTATTAAGTATATCCTTCACAAACTTCACATAGCTTGACATTTGTTCCAAAGCTTCAACAAATGGAATGTTTATAGTTAATTTCCTCAATATTTCCAAAAATTCTGAAAATTGGTTATCTTTATTTTTTTGCTTTAATTTTTTAGGAAATGGAGGTGGTGGCCTTTCTACAGTAATTTTCATTGGTTTAATAGGACATTCTGACTCAAAATAAAAATCTTCATCAGATTTTTGATTTTTCACCTCATCTTTTTCAACTTCAACTTCCACTTCTTTTTGAGCTTCTGTTTCCAATTCTTTTCCTCTTCTTAGTTGAATAGCCTTAATTTGCTCTTTGTTCTGATCTTTAGGATTTACTTCAACATTACTAGGCAACGTTCCTAGAGATCTATTACAAAGTGCAGTAGCAATACATCTCAACTAATTTTCCATATTTCTAATTGCAGCTCCTTGCCTTTGTAATTGACTTCTCATTTGCCATATTAATTTTTTCATTATCATTTTTTTCTTTTTACTCTGCAAATTACTATTAAAACTTGGAGGTTAATGAGGTTTATAAATTAGATTTCCTTGGTTGTTTAAGTTTCCCAATGGGTTCGCAGCATTGTTCCTCCATTGCAGATTTGCAACATTAGAGTTATTGTTACTCCAACTGAAATTTGGATGATTTTTCCAACCAGGATTTTAATAATTAGAATAAGGATTATTATAATGATTATGTATTGCATTTAAAGTCTCATAAGAATATTGAGATTCTATCATTTGTCTCAATGAGTTTTCCTCAAGCACAGGTGGTGTCTGAGAATAATTCATTCCATATTAATCTATCTTCTTCGATATAACAGTTATTTAGGCAGCCAATATAGATATCGCATTAGAATCATGAAAACTAGCTACTATTTTTGGATTTACCTTTTCAGAAGCCATTGAAAATTATTAGTAGTCATCTATTCAATTAACAAATACGCTTCATCGAATGGTATTAATAGAAATGATCCACCAGCAGAAGCGTCAATTATCAATCTAAGAAATTCACTTAATCCATTATAAAAAGTTTAAATTATTAACCAATCTTGCAACACATGATGTGGAAACTTCGTAAGGAGATCTTTAAATCTTTCCCAAGCTTCATAAATTGATTCCCCTTCAAATTGGCAAAAAATGTAATATAATTTCTATGTTTAGTAGTTTTTTATGGTGGGAAATATTTAGATAAAATTTTTTGTGATAAGTCTCCCCAAGTTCTGCTAGATTATGGTGCTAATGATTTTAACCATATCTTAGATTTATCTCTTGATGAAAAAAGAAAAAATCTAAGTCTGACGGCATCATTCGACACCCCATCATATTTAAATGTATCACAAAATTCTAGAAATATAGCAAGGTGTGAGTTAGGATCTTCAAATGGTATGCCCCAAAACTGATTATTTTGTACCATTTGGATAATAATAGGTTTAAGCTCAAATGAATTGACAGCTACAATAGGGTTTTATATACTCAAATGAATTTCATTTAATTGTAGGTTTAGCATAATCTCTTAATGGTCTCTAATGATGTTCATTTTCATTTCTAGAATTATTTAAATTGCAAGCCATTTTGCTAAAATTACCTATTTCTTTTTGTTATTTTGGAATTTTTCTAATTGTTCTTTCTAACTTAGAATCGTAAGGTACTAAATTTTTAGATCTTAAACTACGCATAAACAAACACAATAAGTAATTAAAATAAGCAAACAGACTAAAATATGAAAATATTCAAATTAAACTACAATAAGTTTTTTAGCTCAAATAAAATGTTTCAAATTATAAAGTAATTTACCGTTAGTCCCCGACAACGGAGCCAAAAATTTGATATGTAGTTTGTTGTGTGTTGCTTTTGTAAATATTTTTCAATATTATAAAACACACACGACATCACTAATAATAAATATGCAATCAATCCCAATAAAAATAACTCTAGTAAAAATAATTTTATCTTTTAAAATCTTTAAACTGCCAAACTCATAAAAATAACGCAAGTATATGTATCACTCAAGTAATAAAGGGCTCTAATTGAGTCTTAAGTATCAATTCCACAAGGAGTTAGAAATTCTTATGGCTTTAATGTGATACAAAAAATTCAAACTACAAAACCTAAGTACAAAATTCAAATCTAAAGTAATTGAATGTATGCTAAATAAAATGTAGTTAAAATAACTAAGTTAACCAAATTATTAGCTAAACTTCAAAAGTAAACTTATAAAAACTAAACAAAGTTTCTATGACGATGAGTTCAAATTTAAGAAAACATCATTCTCTTTTACAATGAGTATATGGATTAGGAAGAATTTTAAATCATATATATATATATATATATATATATATATATATATATATATATATATATATATAATTGTTATGTGCCAAATAGGAAAAATCTTATTCTTTACCCTCTTTCAAGTGTATAAAGAATATTGGCTAATCAGAGTTTGGTTCCTAATTCCGTTGTTAGGTTGGGAGGATACCGACTCTCACTCTAGAGCTTCTACTTATTCATTTCCTGAGGGCTAACAATATCGCATTAGTTTCCAATCAACTTGACCAAATTGGGGATTTTAATCTGTCACCTTAAAATCTCCAATTTTGCTTCTAAAAAAGTATGTTTCCCTATTTATTTGCACTCAACCTCATGGATTACATTCTCACCTATGAAATTGAATGTGACTCTCACCATGTTGTAGAAATCATAGCTCTTTCGGATCATATGTTTCTCAACACATTTTAACATTTTAATTGGCCAGATCGAAAAGTAAATAAAGATCGGAGTTCAAATCATCACAAATTATTAACATTTAAAATTGTATAAAAATAAATAAATTCTTCACAAAAAACATATCTCGGAGTAGGGAGAAGGATAAAGAAGACTACTCAAAATTCATGAGAAGGAAACAACAAAACACAAATTTCATAAAAAAAAAATAAGTTTACAAAATGAAGAAATAAAAGACACAACTTATCCCACACTCCTTTCCAAGCAAATCCCTAGAGATTCCCTTTAAACACTTTCCCTCTTTAGAAGCACTCTCAATTCTCTCTTAGAAATAAATGAAGAGGAAATCCCTCACTTTCCCTCTACTCTTATAAGAAGATCTCCAAGTCCCTCACTCTATCTTATACCTCACTCTTCTCTCCCACGCCACCTCCAAGACTCTCTCTCTCTCGCCTATCTTACAATCTTAGGCTCACTCTCTTTTTAATTGGGGGTTGCCACCTCTCAAAAAGAATTCAAAATACCATCCCAAATTCTCTCTAAAAGTCGCACATTTTGAATCCTAAAAGACATATCCATTAATTTAAGAGATATATCTGTTCATTAAAGAACTTTCCAAAGTGTCTAGTGCATTAAATCACTCCATGTGGCATTTGAAACATTTGAAGCTTTCAACGTCTGCTCAAAATTTGTCCTGAATCACATTAATCCATCAAATATTGTCTCTGACACTTCTGGCGCCAATTTTGGTGGCCCATATGCCAAGTTACATAAGTTTGCGTTGTTCTGGGTTGTGGCACTTCAGGTGCCAATTCTGGCACTTCAGGCACCAATTCGCGCTTCAGGCACCGCTTCTCTGTATAATGGTGCCTATGTCGCCAGTTCCGGCGCTTCAGGCACCAACTCTCTGTAAGTTGGCACCTTTAGTGCCAGAATCACAAATTTCTCTATTTTGGCTCCAAATTTCTTTCTTTTTGCTACTTTTGCTTCAAATGCCTAAAATTAATATACCTGTAATAAAAAAAAGGAAAATACTCTTTTTAAAAGTGTAATATTACCAAAAATAAGTATAAAATGTATACTTAAAATAACACATTATTTTGGTGTGTCACGGGCCATCACAGCGCTCACATGTAAAGCCTCGACATTCCAATGTCGTCACGTAGAGCTTCAAGGAATCCTAGGTTCGAGCTGGTGCCTTGCTGAATAAATAGAAAAATAGGATTTTTCTATTTAGTTAAATCCAAAAAATTCCTAAAACATTTGAAAAATCATAACT
The DNA here is from genome assembly GCA_002079205.1 of Phalaenopsis hybrid cultivar. Taxonomy (NCBI): domain Eukaryota; kingdom Viridiplantae; phylum Streptophyta; class Magnoliopsida; order Asparagales; family Orchidaceae; genus Phalaenopsis; species Phalaenopsis hybrid cultivar. The sequence goes on along the minus strand of JXCR01143097.1, from coordinate 252,798 downwards.
TTACGAAGAAAAATCATAAAAATAAATCAAAAATATCCCTGAACTCAGCACAGCAAAGGGAAAATAATAAAAATAAATTTAATATTATTAAATTAAATTTTAATTTTAATTAATTAATTACTCTATGGAGTAATGTAATTATTAAAAATTAATTATAAATATAAAAAAATACAAAATTCATAGAGGATATTCCTGCCATACTTGGAAACATTCCGTGATTTTTCCAAGGTTAGAAAAATCCCCATATTGAAATTAACCAATTTTCACCAAATTTTGTAAATGTTTTAAAAATTAATTATAAAAAATCAGAAAACTGGAATTGGTTAGAAAATCCTTGGGATTAATCTAATGTCTCAAACCAAATTATTAATCTTTGTAAAGGTTTAAAATGACAACTTAGACCTTTGAGGGTTTGACTTGTAAATTCAAAAATTACAACTTATCCCAAATTTTTATTTGGACTATATGACTTAAGGTTGATCTAATTTGGACATAAAATTAGGTCAGATTTGAGTTCAACTAGTTAGACTTAATCCAATCCTATGACCCGAGTCTTAGATTACCCGAAACCATGATTAGGTCTAGCCCACAATAGACCTGATCAAACCCTTAAACTTTACCTAAATTAGGTTTAAGTACTTTTTAAACCTTAATTGGGTCTAACTATCTATTTGACCTAATTAGACCCTTAAGCCTCACCCAAATTAGGCTTAAGTACACCGTAAACCTTAATTAGGTCTAACCCTTATTAGATCAAAATAAACCCTTAAACCTTACCTAAATTAGGCTTAAGTACATCTTAAGCCCTAATTATGTCTGAATCCTTTTAGACCTAATTAAACCTTTAAGCCTTAACTTGAATTAGGCTTAAACAAACCTTTAACTTTAATTAAGTCTAACTCATATTAGACTTAATAAACTTCTTAAGCCTTATCTAAATTAGGCTTAACCAATCTTAAACCCTAATTAAACCTAATTAATACATTAAGCCTTACATAAATTAGGCTTAATCAACCTTAAACCCTAATTAAGTTTAACCCCAATTAAGCCTAATTAATCCTTTAAGCCTCACTTAAACTAGGCTTAATCAATCTTAAACCCTATTTAGGTCTAACCTCGCTTAGACCTAATTAATCCATTAAGCCTTACTTAAATTAGGCTTAATCAACCTTAAACCCTAATTAGATCTAACCTAAATTGTACCTATTTGATCCTTTAAGCCTAAACTAAATTAGGCTTAATCAACCTTAAACCCTAATTAGGTCTAACCCTAATTGGGCATAACTAATCCTTTAAGCCTTAACTAAATTAGGCTTAGTCAACCTTAAACCCAAATTAGGTCTAACCGTAATTAGACCTAATTAATCCTTTAAGTCTTAATTAAATTAGTTTTAAAGAACCTTCAACCCTAATTAGGTCTAAACTCTATTAGACTGAATTAATCCATTAAAACTTACATAAATTAGGCTTAACCAGTTCTTAACCCTAATTAAGTCTAACAGATACTATACTTAATTACGTCCCTTAAGTTTTAGGCTCAGTTAAACTGAACTCCTAATTAAGTCTAACACATATTTAGACTTAATTTTTTAAACCTTACTTAAATTAGATTTAAACCCAACCCACATCCTTAGGTTCAAACCAACCTAACTTCAACCTAATCCTTAAGTTCAACTCAATTTGAATCTAAGTCAATCTAGATTCAACCAAACTTGAACCTAAGTTAACCTCACAACCTAAACCCTTAGGTTCAATCAGTTGGAATCTAAATCAATCTAAATCCTTATGTTCAACTCAATTTGAATCTAAGTCAATCTAAACCCTTAGGTTCAACCCAACTTGAACCTAAGTCAACCTCAAACAACCTAAACCCTTAAGTTCAACCCAACTTGAATCCAAAACAATCCAAATCCTTAGGTTCAACCCAAACTTGAACCTAACTCTACCCAAACTCTTAGGTTCAACATAACTTGAACCTAAAACATTCTAAATTGAACCTAAAGCCTAGGTTCAACCTAAATCCTAAGTATAGCCTACATAAGACTTAATCAACCTTTTTGGGTTCAACTTAGATTGAGCATGGACTATTATGCCTAGCCTAACCTAGATATAACTTGGGTCTAATCAATCAAGCCAATCTGACCTAGCTTGGGTTAGATTCAAACCACTAAACCTTTGATTTGACTCAACCTAATATAGGTTAACTAGAAACTTATTTTAGGTTAGTTCAACATGAATTAATATAACTGAAGTTTAAGCAGGGTTTTACTTCTTCGTGCGAGGATAAAAAGCTCGCTCAAACCTCAGTTAAGGAAAATTAAGACAACTTTAAACCAACCGATATAAACCTTAAATCAACCAACATGAAAATTCACCTTAAAGATACTAAAACTTAAACTCAACCCTAAAATACAACCTGGTTTGAAAAGATACTTTGGGGAGGTAACTAATGACTGCTGACAAAGTATCATCTAGTCACTTTTGACTAATCAAACTGTAAACTTTAATGATCCGGGACGATGAAATCATGGGATCTTGACTGGATCATTTCAAATGAAAAAAAAAATGACAATAATTAGTTAGCTAATAAATCATAAACAACCTAAAATTTTCCCTTAAAATCCGAAGAAGACATTAAACTTATATGAAAACAAACAAAGATCACTGATTGCAACTTGAACTCTATTGTTCAAATCTATGAAGATTCTCTTGGATGACACAATCTATGATTATTGATAAGAATCTTTCGGTTCTGGTTTAATCACCTTTAGGAGTATGTAGATTTGAATACCTTGACGAACACGGGACGACGGAGCCATAGACATCTTAACCACGTTGTCTAAAAATTAAAAATTTAACATATTAAATCAACTAATCAAAATATAATTTTGTACTAACTTTGTTTTGTAGGACTGCTGAAGACATAAGTCATGTTGCTTTTATATTTATTTTACATGTTATTAGGGTGTGCAAACTCTGGTTTGTAGGAACAACATTTTAAAGCTTGAAACTGTGAACCTCAAAACTTTTGACAAAAAAACAAAACAAAAATACAAAACAACAACACAAAATGATAAAACAAAATCACAATACAAAATGATAAAACAAAACAACAACACAACAACGACAAAATGCAAATAAATAAAACTTTTAAGTGTTATTGAATTTTTAAACATATCACCCTTAGACAACATTTAAACTTTTCGAAAACAAACGTTAACCTTAATCAGAAGTTTTCTTATACAGTCTTGACTGACAATGATGTAATTAACTATAAGAGCTTGTCTTATAGGAGGAATAAATATCATACATAAATCTCTGGTTATGCAATTTCATGTGGTTTTCTTTATATGAGTATCTCAAGAGTCAAATACTCCAGAATTCTCTCTACAAAGTTTACCATAATGAAGTTCTCCCCACACTTTTCTTTTACTTGTTTTCTATTCTCATTTGCCCTTTCCTTTCTTCTCGAAGTTTCTTAATATTGTAAGGTCACTTATATCATATGAGAAAAGAAGTTATTCAAAGAATAGGGCAATGTAATAGACAACAAAGTGGCGACTCCTCGACAATAACGACATCAACACCCGACAGACGATGGAGAAATGGCGGCGGCAACAACGACCACTCCGACAGCGACCAGAGGCATTTTCATCATTTAACAAATAATCATTATAACCGCCCGATCAAACGTCCCACATTGATTCCTTTTGATTATAGGAGGTTTCTTGATGATCTAATGACCTTAATGACCTCAGAATGAAGTGAGCTTGGGCTCGTTGGATTCCTCTCATCGAAACATTTGATTTGATTATAAGCATGTCAAATTTAGAGTTTATTTGACCACTCAGTAACCAACTAATGTCTCCAAAAGTGGTTTAACGACTTGATAGGGGGTTGATTTGACTTGAATTGAATCAATTTTGATATCATTGGGGTTGTCTCGTCGAGTCAGCCAATTTGATTATAAGTTTGTAGAAATCGAAGCTCTTGATGAATTTAATTTGACATAGAATATTCTTTACTCAAAAAATATCTTGAGATTCATGCTAAATAGTGAAATTAGGAGAAGAAAATGGGAGGAGTGCATAACTAGATTTTGGAGAGAATTAATAGCTAGACATCAAAACCCTCTCGATGAATGATAATAATACAAGTTCTAGATTTTAATTTTTAACTTTAAGTGTTTTTTAAAAATAGAAAAAAATTGAATAATTTCCTTAAAGTTTTAATTAAATATTGTATAAGTTTAGAAATATTTTAAAAAATTTATTTCATTAATTTAATACATGTTTATATATATATATA
>JXCR01143097.1:235516-245654 GCA_002079205.1 Phalaenopsis hybrid cultivar | reverse complement strand
GAATCTCACACATTACATCTATTTTTCTCAATTTTAGATAAACGAGCCAATTTCGAGCCGAACACGAGCCGAACACGAACACAAATATTTAAATCGAGCCGAACACGAACACACTGTTCACGAGCCAATTTCGAACACGAGCCGATTTCGAACACGAGCTATTTCGAACGAGCCGAACACGAGCCAAGCCTGAGCTCGCTCAAGCTTGGCTCGTTTACAGCCCTAGTTAGAATCAGGCTTGGCTAAATTTTGAGTTTTATCTGTCATATGTTTCAATGTAAAAGAGAGATTTAGACATGGATGAATTTGCTGGATTCAAGCTTGACTGAATTTCGAGTTATATATGTCATATGTTTCGACGTAGAAGAGAGATTTATGCTTGACTGAAGTTGTTGGGTTCAGACTTGACTGAATTTTGAGTTTTGCAGGGAAAGAGACAACCTACAAAAAAATTGACTTTTAGCTGACCGCGGTTGTCTTTGGCTGCAGAAAAAAACATGTAAATCACACCAAGTAAATTTTGCTGACAGAGAAAGCGACATAAGAAAGGGCGGCTGGAAACAGAGCTCCCCTTGACGCTTGAGGCAGGAAGAAAAAAAATACTACAGGAGGATAGGCTGGAAATACAACTCCCCCTGACGCTTGGGTAGGGAAGAATAAAATACTGCAGGAGAAATGACCTGTTAGAAACGCAGCTCCCCTTGACCCTTTGGCAGGAAAGGAAAAAAAATATTATAGGAGGAAGGGCCGGTGATGGATTTTACCGGCATTGTCCGATCGACGACTGCGATATTTTCGGCGAGATGACGATGAGGCAGATGGCGGCATCGCTTGTGCCACCCTGACTGGAGCCCCTGTTCACGACCTCCTCGATTTGTTCGGCTCATGAGGATGTCGTGCGCAAATAACGCAACATGTTCTGTCTCGTGCCGGCTCTTGTGCATTCTGCCTCTATTGTCGCTCGGAGCGACATGCCGGGCATCGCGTGATTCAGATACGACGGTTGTCTTACCATAATGTGGTTCGTCTGGCGGAGATCCGGAAGGTTCTGGAGATTGGGGGAGTTCAGATTTATGTGATCAACAACGCTAGATTGCCTTCCTCAACGAGCGGCCCCAACCACGTCCTAGCGATAAGGGTGCATCCTCGCACACATGTGAGACCTGTGCTCGGTAAGGGGGCTGAGGAGGAGCAGAACAGGACGAGTAGGTCACGTGACTTCCGGTTCAAGAAGGGCCTACTAGCAGACAAAGCTTGCAAGAAGAGAAGGAGAAAAAATCGTTGTTTCAAATATGAAGATGAGTGTCCCTCCCTTCCTGCACAGAGGATGACAGGAAGGGAGTGACAATTCTCAAAGGATGACTGGTGGTTAGGGTACAAAACCTTTCTCTGATTCCATATTAAAATTCAAAATAATATGGAATAAACTGGAATGCTATATTTGTTTCATCTATATGAATGGGGGTATAAATAACCTTTACAAGAATCCTATAATATGACAAAATAATAAAAAATAAATGATATGAAAGGAAAGATATATCACTTGATATCTTCAATAATTAATTCATATTAATTATTAGGAGATATAGGAAATAATATAAAATAGGAAAATAAATAATTCATAATCTAAGGAAATAAATGTAAAATAGGAAATAAAATATCTTCTTTATTAAGGAAATAATTTATTCCTCATAACTTCTTATAGAAATAAATTATTTCCTATTATAATTCTTAACAGTTGTTGAATGATGACAGTTTGACAATAGTGGTTTAATGACGACTTGAGTTATAGTACTGAAATGATGATAGTTGTATGTGGTTGTTGGCATTAGGCATCAAACAAAGCTTTAGAGTTGTCCGTATCTTTAAACTTTCTGCAAACTCAAGTCGAGGGCTTCTTTAATGTTAAAATGATGGTCTATTTATAATTTTTTATATATTATTTTGGTAAATTTAATAAAAATCTCAAAACGTTTTATTGAACAGCTCATATTAATTACATTGATTATAGGCTAAGTTTTTTGCATATATGTGTATTAATGACCTCATAATTGAGTTTTTTGGGCTCCTTATATTTTTTTTTTGTTAAGTTGTTCAATTTGATTATAAGTATATAAGATTTAGAGATTGTTCAATCCTTCAATTAATGTCTTAAAAGTTTCAACTTTTTTTAGTTTCTTGATTTGAGCGCACCTGTATTTGAATTGGACCACTTTTGATATTGTTGGATTTATTTTGTTAAACATTCCATTCAACTATAAGTTTGTTGGACCTGGTGATCTTAAATTTAGCTATGAACACTATCACATCTAAAATGAAATAAGAATCGTGCATGATCAAATAAATTTTATGGTGACATATATCAGCTTTTGCTTCCTACTTTTTTGAAATTAAAGCGTTTGTTATTTGAAAAATATATATTAAGAAATTTGAGGCATAAAATTATAATTAAAAAAAATTACATGGCACCGTCATCATTGGATGTTGACGTGGACCTCTTCTTAGGGCAATAAATCATGCAAGGTCTCCACAATTAAAACTTCAATCATTTTTATAACTAGTGAGTCAATTTAAGGAGGAGTTATTGAAAGATCAAACTATTTAACTTTACTTAAAATTAATTATAGATGTTTCATTGGGCTTTGAAAGTGTTAAAATTTCATTTGAAATATCAAAATTGATAAAACAGACATAATCATACCCTAAATAAACCAAGCTACTATTTGTTGCCAATGTTGTGAGTGCATGTTGGCAATACGCGCGGTGTGCTCGTCCGGCACACCACACCTATTGGAGGTCCATTTGTTGACCTCATATTTTCGTGAGGTCTAGTATTTTCCTCTTAGGGTTTAGGATCTAGCCTTAGGGATCTCCCTTTGACTATCTTAGAACCTTAGAAATGGGACCCGCCTTGTTCTAGAAATTTAACCCACTTTTGTCCCCTTCTGGAGTTTCGCGTCAGTGGTTTCAACTTCTAGCACTTAGAAGGATGAAATCAACATGAGGAAACCCAAAAGGGATTCCCTATAGGATCTTCCTGAGCCTTATGGTGGCCTTTTGCACAATTCGCACACCCGTGCACAAAACTTCGCAATTCGGAGAGTCGGCGCGTCCGATCGCCTCAATTCGCTTCGTCTGCACTGTTACCCGTCCAATGCTCGAGTTAACCCTTTGAAACGATCGATCGCGGGTCGAGATTTTGTGAAATTTGAATTTTAACGCGTTTTTAACCCGATTGTCGACGTCGTCGTCCGAGCAACCCCGGATGACAAAACGGACTACACCGGCACGTCCGGAGCGTCAATTTTGCCTGGGAAGGACACCCATTTTGTTACGTCGCCNTATATATATATATATATATGTATATATATATTAATTTATATTAAACCTATTTTCCCCCTTTCCTCTTTGAGCCCTAACTCCCCACTCTCCGCACCCGAGCTCTGCCTCCTTTCCCTCTCCCGTTCGCTTGCCTGACCCTTTCCCTTTCTCGTTCTCGAGCCTACCGAGCTCTTCCTCCTCCGCGCGAGAGAAGGTTGACCTCGTTCGTCCTTGCCTGACATTCCTCTGCTCGCGCCCTCCTTCCTGAAGCTGTGCCAGTCTCCTTAGGCTGTGGTTTTTTTTTCCTTTTCTTGGTAGTTTGACTCTGGGAGGCTTGCTCCCTGGTACACTTGAACGGCAATTTCTTCTCTTCTTCCCGATGCTTCCATCGCTGCTACTGGGCTGGCCGCTCGGTCTGAGATGCTTCAGTGGCTTCGCCCTCTGCGAGCAGGGAGCGCGTCCCTTTTCTTTTTTGGCCCGATTCGAGTGCCGTGGGTCGAGGGGTGCTCTTTTTTGTCTTCTCCTCTATTCTCTGCCTATAAACATAGTTCCTTTTGAAATTTTTTGAGGTTGTTGAAGAAAATTTGCAAGAGAGGAGGATTGAAATTTTTGGCTGTGGGAGAATTCCAGGAGGAGATTTCTGTGAGAACATTTTTTTGAGGTGAATTCTTATGTTGCAGTGCTTTACTTTGGCATTATAGAGGTACCTATTCTTCCCCTTTTCTTTGGTGCACTGTTTCCTTTCGGTTTTCCTCTCTGCCGAGCCTTTGAACTTGGTTCGGTTGGGGTGATACAACATGTCGGTTCACTTTACTTTCGTACATTTTTGATGTATTCTCTTTAAGAGCATGTGAAGGAGGAAATGTGAGCATGTTTTAGGATTTAGATTTGAATATTTACTTAAAACGGTGGAGATATGACATGTTTTCTGTTTATTGCATCACATTTATGTTGGTAATGATTTAGATAATTAAAGCACGGCTTTAGAACGAATTTGCTCCTCTTGCAAGCATACTAGAATAGGGAGATTATTGCTTGCCCCATTCCTAAATATGTTCTTACTCCTTATTTATACATCTGTTATATGGGGATGACATTTAAAGGCTAGAAGACATATATTTCCTTCTCCCCTCCCCTTCCTCAGTGCCTTGCTTACCTGCGGTTTTTCTCTCTGTCGAGCCTCTCTTGCTCGGCTCGGTTGGGTGATTCAGCATGTTAGTGTAGTTTGCTTTTTTGTATTTTGAAATATTCAACATGCTTTGCTTTCATGTATTTCAAGATGTTCACTCTACGAGCATGTGGTAATTCTATTTTGAGAGGTTTTAAAGGCATGAGGACATTGCTCTAACTTTCATTGTGGCTTAATATTGGGGGTCTTAGTTGCAGCTTGATTTCTGATCCTCAATTGGTTCGGTTTTGGCTTGATTTGGAGTCATGGTTTTGAGTTTGAAATAGTTGAATCTTTAATGCTTTATGGGAGTCTGGATTTTAATTTTGTTGGACTCGGTTTTGGGCTTTGAATGGCTCGATTTTGGGCTTTTGTTGGTGCTTGATTTTTCATTTCAGGAGTATGGGATGTCGACTTTTGTGGAGACTTGAGTCTTGACTTTTATTGAGATTTTAAAGCTCTTTTCGTAGCTTTGAGAGCTCTCGTGTTTGGCTTTGATTCTTGTTGAGCTCGGCTTTGGCTTTGGTTCTTGTTGAGCTCGGTTTGGCTCTAGTTGGGGGCTGTGTTTCGCTTTGATTCTTGTTAAGCTCGGTTTTGGCTTTGGTTCTTGTTGAGCTCGGTTTGGCTTTAGTTGGGGGCTGTGTTTGGCTTTGATTCTTGTTGAGCTCGGCTTTGGCTTTGATTCTTGTTGAGCTCGGCTTTGGCTTTGATTCTTGTTGAGCTCGGCTTTAGCTTTGGTTCTTGTTGAGCTCGGTTTGGCTCTAGTTGGGGGGGGGCTTGGTTTGCTTTATTTGACCCTTACCCGAGAGATGTTTTGGAGATGGTTTTGCTGGCTTTAGTTCCTACCCCTACTCGTGAGACCCATTGGAATTCCCCGAGTTTAATTTATTCCTTCTTGTTGAGTTTGAATCATTTGGAGAGTTGTAGATGGATCAAACTTGTTACTTTGAGAAATTGGTGATGTTTTGTACTCTCCTATGTATATCAACACTCGTAGGGAGCTGATTCGGGTTTGCCTTAGCCGTGAGCCCCCTGGTGCTCTGGGTTACTGTAGCCGTGGGCCTTACTTGTGCTTTGGATGGCCTCTGGTCGTGGGCTGTTGCAGCTGCTTTTTGCTGCCTTAAACCGTGAGCTTTGACAGTTCTTTTCTGGGCCCTTTGTTGCCTTGACCGTGAGCCTCACTTGTTGTTCATTGGGTTTGCCTCAGCCGTGAGTTTTCTCCCTTTCTGTGCCTCGGGTTTGCCTTGGCCGTGAGTCCTACCTGCTGTTCATCTCTTTGTAGTGAGCCCGATTGTGAGCATTTATGTGATTTTATGGGAAGATTTCTATGCTTATTTGATATATAAGGTTATGGATTAATTCGGAAGTTGGAAGATTTTGATATCAACTTTGGGATCTGGGGAGGATTTGCAAGCTTTATTTGGGAGAGTATTTGGTTGATTTGATTAATCATGCGTTCTTGGGGAGAATCAGCGCAAATGAATATTTTATGTTTGTTAGGAAAGACCTTGAACCCTACTTTCCCAGGTCTTTTCGATACGTGTTTTGAGAACTGATCCAATCTCCTTTTCGGTGTTTTAGATGGATCGGTGCATCCTCTCTCTCACCCCATTTTTGTTCTTTTTTTTCCTTGCTTCTTGGTTCGGGTTTTTTTCGATGCTTATGCCCGATGCGTAAGTGTCCACGTATAGCCTTTTGTTATATGGAAACCATCAAGGAAGGTCGCAAGTAGTCGTTTTGGGGCGTATGGTGTTGATGATAAAGACACACTGAAGATAGAGCAAAAAGATGTCCTATCCTATAACATCAAGATTCAGACATTTGATGAACAATAGGATATGGTATCCTTCACCGACATAAGTCTAGCGGTAGTCGGCTCGAACCTCCTCAGGATGTTGGCAGTCCTATGCCTGACAGCGTAATCGACTCGTGGACAACAAAGGAATTTCTAAAAAAAAAGGAGAGAAAAGAAAATAAGTTTTGATAAACCATTTTCAAACAGAAATATACTCTTCTACGAAACAAAAATTGATAACTCTTCTGTGCATGTTTAAAAATTTGTGTGTATGTCAAAAACATAAAACGTATTTTAAAAGTTTGTTGTCCACGTGACGAATACCTGTTTAGGTTGGGAAATAGCCCTCTAAGTGAGGTTCAAGACACACTTCTAGATGAGTGGCGGGTTCTATACATTCGGGTGATCGAGTAGCCTTCGTGGACCCTCTAGAATAAATATAGCTGAGCCTAGTCCCATACGAGTGCTTGTGGTCCCCCTCATCTGAATCTTCTTTTTTTTTATCGAAGTTTTTGGACAGGGCACTCGTGTTACTTTTTCTTTCTTTTGGAATTTCCCCGGGAGTTTTGAGGATTTTCTTTTACTTGAGTCTTTTTCGTTGATTTTCTCGAGTTTCTCTGCTTTTCCTCGGGTTTCCTGGACGATGTTTCTTTCGGACTTTGCTTTTTGAGATGTATTTAGGTTTGCATACTTAAGGAACAGCGGATCTCACGGGCGCACAGGTTTGCTTTATATTTTACAGCAATTAATTTTCTTGTTTCTACCTGCCACTGCTCTTCTTATACAGCATGTTATACCATTTCTGTTTCTACCTGTTACCGTACCGTACAACATGTTATATTATTCCTGTTTCTACTTGCTACCGTTCTTCTCGTATAGCATGTTATACTGCTCCTATTTTGCCTACTACTGTTCCACGTGCATTCTATTGTTTGTTCCTGCATCGCACACTTTACATTATATAACCTTAAGCATGTTTCCTTTTTGCATAGGATGTTTAGAGGACTGCAACTATTGGGCCGTTTGATTTAACACTATAACTGAACACCCTAGAAAACTTGAACTCGTCATATCGGGAAGCTTGGAGCTAGCGCGGTGGGCAACACGACCATCTTCAACAGCAGAACATGTCTTCCCCAGCAAAACCATCCATTTTCCTAGAAATTAAACAACAATCCATAGGATTTTGAGGTTGTCTGCCTAGCGAAACATAAGTCTTCCACCTTTTCTTTAGGCATTCGTATAGTTCTGCTGTACGATTTAAGCCCTAACTCGTTCTAGGTTCCGAGGTTGTCGTCCGATACGACGTAAACCCTCATATCTTCTAGGCAATTTGTATGACCCTGTCGCGCAAATATAAGCTTTAATTAAATAAAATTGGCAGGATAAAACACTGTATCTAATTATCTCTTCTCAAAACTGGAGCCAAATTATAGGATAGACTGAAAAGTCACTGAGGTTCTCCTTAGGATCCGTGGCCTCCCCTAGTTTCTCTTTATTTGGATTCTTCAACATTGTTCCAGGTTCGAGCATTCCCCCTTTCACACCTCTTCGTCCAATTTCGTTGAAAAGTCCTATCCTTTTAACTTCTTTGAAGATGATATCCCCTGATTTTTATCGAGAGTTTTCTTAGGTGACTTCGGTCATTTAAGATGTAATTAACTATAGAGGTTTGCCCTTATAGGAAGCTTTTCTGAATCCAGCCTAAAATAAACCCTATTTAATTCTTTGTAATAAATAGGGGAATTTGTCGGCAAATAAAACGGTTTCGCAGACCAAACGGATGTCATATCTTTCTTCGTTTATTTGATCGAGTCTCATTCTCAAGTCTTGTGTTTATCCCTCGGGATAGATACAGGGGATGTCATATCTTTCTTAGTTTATTTGATCGAGCCTCACCCTCAAATCTTGTGTTTATCCCTCGGGATAGATACAAGATTTGAGGTTTAGTGCTCTTTCATTTAAACTATAAAAAATATGGGGTCAGTTTGATTTCATATTTTTCTAAACAGTGCTCTTTCATTTAAACTATGAAAAATATGAGGTCAGTTTGATTTCATATTTTTCTAAAAATTTGAGCCTCATCCTTAAGTCTTGTGTTTATCCTTCGGGATAGATACAGGATTTGAGGTACAGTAAAACTGCGAAAAATATGAGGTCAGTTTGATTTCATATTTTTCTAAAATTATATATATATATACACACGTAAATTAGAACGTCCTTCCGAAGCGGGCAATGAGATTTCAATTTCGGCTGCCGACAGCTTCTTACGGACGACCCTCAAACAACCTCACCTCTTTTTTTTTTTAGTGCCGACAGTGCATACACTCGGTCGCTTAGGGATGTGCCCACATGCATGCACATGTGCTTGTAGGGGCTCCCATAAATGTGCACAGGTGCGTGTGATGCATGCATGCAAGTCCATAGTCACGACGTTGTGTGCACAATAAATGTTATTATAATTAGAGCATGTATCTCTATTAAGTGCATGGGTCTGTTTTTCATAGATTGAACCATGAGTAAGTCTTTTACCTTTTTTCATGGACACCAATTTTATGTAGGTTTCAATTCCTTCTCTTAAAAGTTGTTAAACATTATCTTGCACCGGTAAAACGTTCGTCCTACTTGTAGTTTTTCGTGCATCTCTATTAAGGCTATCGAATTGTGCTACAGATGAAGTTATTATTGTCCTCCAAGCAATGCAATTCCTATGGCAACACTTAGTCTTTCTTCTAAAACATGTTTGATTGTCTCAATTTGGATAGATTGAATTCTAAGTGAGATATCTTATATTTTAATGGTTTGATTTTTTTTTTTTTGATGGAGAGTTAATTATCAAGTAATTTTGCTGCTAATATTTGTGATGTCAAACAATGTTATTAGTTTTGATTCTCTTGGAATCATTTGAAATATATTATAGTCGAGCAGAAGTTATATTTTTGAAAATAATAACAAACTTCGCTTTTGGGGGGGGGGGGTATGATGATGATGAAGATTTCATTGATATTATGTAGATTTAGTAATTTTAAATGTGATTGGGAAATAAGTCTTTTTCTCATCCCTTTCTTTGATGTAGATTGCTTCATATAATTGTAAATTTGATTGATTTTTACAACTAAATTATTGGAAACAGTAATGCTTGGTGAACCCTCCATCTTGTGTGAGAGTGATCCATGTGTTTTAATGCTTCCTTCTCGTAGAAGACTAAGTCTTTTATATAACTTTCAAGTGTATAATTCTCATCAGAAATTTAACATGTTATAGTTAAGTCTTTGATTCAACAATAAAATATAGTGCCCATCCCTCTTGTAGTGGGAGTATATGCTCTTTGAGATTTTCATAGGAATAAAACTTATATCTTCTAAAGCATTAATCTTCTGAAATTTTTTAATAAACAAATAAACTTGCAGTCCTGTNCAAGTTTTACTTAAATTACTGGAGCACTTTCAAGCCAAAATTTCTGCTCTTCTAAACAACAGCAGACCATATAGAATGTTATATTTGGAAATGGATGTGAAAGAAAAATCAACTAATTAAATAGTGTAAATATGAAAGGATTAGAAGTTTTAAAGATCAATGTATGTAGAAGAAAGGTTTACAAAGATGGGTAACAGTAGGTAGGAAGCAAAGTAAAAGCTTTAGGGTCCATCTGGGATCAATTTCAAAATCAACTAATTGATACTACGTTTTTCTCTTAAATTGGCATACAACAAATCAATTTAAACCAATCCTACATTTCCTAACCACCGGGAGTTAATAGAAATTCCAGTGTACGCATATTCTTTATAGCAATTTCATAATGGATGCTAACGGTAGAGGCCACCACAAATAATCATCTTTATATTCGGTATAAG
>JXCR01143097.1:212178-225393 GCA_002079205.1 Phalaenopsis hybrid cultivar | reverse complement strand
ATATATATATATATATATATATATATATATATATATATATATATATATATATATATATATTAATGCATTTTGATTCCCTTAACAGTCTATTTGGGGCAGCTACAAATTATTTATAATCTATTTATTTATAGATTATTCTGACAATATGATAATTTGCAGATTGTCCTGATAAGTTGGCTAATTGTTTGTGGGTAAACCCCTAAGACTTCGAGGTAGTTCATCTAGTACGACATAAATCCTCACATTACCTCTTAGGCTTTTGCACAATCATATTGCACAAAATAAGTCCTAATTTAGGATTCTTAGGTTGTTAGTTTGGAAAGACGTAAATTCTCCTATCTTCCTAAGTATTTGCATGAAAGTATATTGTACAAGTGCAAGCCCTAACTTTAAATAAATGGCAGGAGTAAACATGAAATAACATTACTTCCAGAATGTAAAGCCATACAATATAAGGGTCCCCTCAAAGACTGTGACATCCCCTAACTCTCGCTCGTTTGGTCTCCAATATAATTGTTCCTACTTGAGCCCTTCCCACTAGATTTTCCTACGAACAATCGTAAAAGCTAAACTTTGAATTCTTGAAAACAAAACCTCTGATCTTAATCGACATTTTTCTTAAGTGATTTCAGTCATTTAAGATACATTTAAATTTACGAGCTTGCCCTTATTGGGAATTAGGAATCCAGATAATATAAACCCTATCTAATCTTCATATTAGATAAGGGAATTGTTGGTCACAAATTTCATATACTAAAAAAATTTCATAAATCTTCTTAGTTTAAATGGTCAAGCCTACTAACAAGTGATGTGCTTATTTATTTCAGGGTGGTGTATTACTTGTGGTGTTGTGTTCAACTCTCTAAACTATTAAATATATGAGATCCATCTGGCCTTTTTTTTTCAAAATCAAAATTGTATACATATTAAATTAAATCATCATTTCCGAAAAAAATCAACCGACAATACTCTTTTCTTTTTACATCAGGATGAATTCTTCAATCATAAGCATAACTATTTGATGATTACTATATATGAATATACCTTTTTAAATCATACTGCTCTCTTCTAAATTCAATCACTCCACAATTCTTTCTTATTCACCATTTTAGAAGTAAAAAATTTATTAGAATGAAAGTAAAATTTTATGGAGGCTCAATTCTTATTATAAATCTATCTAATTACAATAATTTTAGCAAATAGCAAATTCTCTTTTGGTTTGTAAAATTGTCATAACACTAATCTAACTTAATCTACCTAGAGTTTACATTAAATAACTATGTTTTCCTTCTCCACAAGTGTTATAGAGCCACAATTAACCTCACTCTCTTTAAGTGAACCAAAAACATCTATTTAAATTAAATTAAGGACAAATAAAGTTAAGTTTACCAGGATTATTCTCTCCCCAAACTAATTTCTACCACATGCAAAAATTTGAATATGAATAAAAAATAGGGAGTAAAAGTACAAAATACATATGAATTAGCAGGTGTGTAATATAAAATAAAACTAAATTTTAAAAAAAATATAACTAGAAAGAATTGCACATATAAGCCATATGTATATAACAGAAAATAAAATAAGTTTGTCACAGATAATACATCCTACAAATAGAAATATCATCCACAGTGATTACAATAAATAAAATCCTATACACCCAACCAAAAAGAAAAATCCTATGCAGCACTCATCCTCCTCATCATCATTTTCTCCGTCCTTTTCTTCCTCTTCTCCAAAAAAATCCTCCTCCACTGGTCGACAGGTGCTTTCATAAATTTGTTAAGGAGAATATACCAGAAACTCAATAAGATTGTCACCTCCAATCAACTGGTTTCTATGGTACATCTTCTACTAGATAGCCTCGAAGTAAACTATTTAATCAACCCTGTTCGTAAAAGCATACACCTCAGCTTGTACAATGGAGTTATCATCTTCTAACCCCTCTAATCTTTGTGTAATAGAGGCCATCAAGGTAGAAGGACTGAGCCAGGAATAGGAAGTACAGGGCAGAAATGGACCTGTCCCATGCCTAAGTGCTACATTTCTCATGTATAGCCCAATGTTAGATTTATAAATAGGCTTCATAGGGTGCAGATGCTCCTCTCAACTACTAAAATACAAGCCAATGTTCTAGCACGATGAGAAAACTGAGGATGGGTGCCCTAACCCAAGAGTATATCCCAACATATAGTTACTTAATTTTCTTAAAAATCACTCCTAATCAATCACAACAATATAAATAATTACACTAACACAAATAAAAGCACACAACTATAACACAGATAATTAAACTTGGGTTTCCTCCCACGAAACGCTTGATTTTACGTCTCTAGCTTGATCATGACAGATATTCTAATCAAGATGATTCAACATCAAAACCTCCTTATACATAGATCTCTTACCATGTAAGTATGGTTTAAGTATTTGTCCCTTCACTCTAAACAATCTACCACTCTTAGGATCTTTAATATCAATCGCACTAAAAGGATACACTTTTACTCTAGTAAATGGTCCTAACCACATGGATTTTAGTTTTTATTGGAATAATTTCAATCATGTATTATACAATAAAACATCTTATCCAGACTCAAAATTGTTCTCAAGAATCTTCTAATCATATCAATTCTTCATTTTCCCTTTATATATTTTGACATTTTCATAAGATTCTTGTCTAATCTCATTAAGTTCATTTAATTGCAGCTAAAGTTTCTCACCAACCTCATATTGTAATTAAAACTATTTAACATCCTTATATGTTTTTTGCTTCAATTCAACTGATAAGTGACAAGCTTTACCAAATATGACCCTATGTGGAGACATCTCTATAGGTGTTTTATAAGTATTTTTATAGGCCCATAAAACATCATCTAGTCATAAAGTTCAATCCTTTATGCTAGGATTGACATACTTCTCAAAAATCCTATTGATCTCCCTATTATAAGATGTTGCTAATCCACTCTTCTAGGGATGATATGTTGTGGATATCTTATGCTTTTTTCATACTTTTCCACTAATGACTGGTCGCGACTTTCTAAATGCTCGGTTTATAATTTAATTTTTATATCTTCTCTTTTGTCACAATTATGAACGCAAGTATATGTATCGCTCAAGTACTACAGGGCTCTATTGGAGTCATGGTTATCGATCCCATAAGGAATACAACATAATTTTAAAATGCAAAATGTAGTGCAGAAAGCCAATATCCAATTCACAATGTGCGTACTGAAATATTAAAGTCACTAATAGTATAATGATAATTAAATATTTAAGTTCATTAAAGTATTAACTAAGCTTCTAAGAAAGTTATCTAACACCAAACTAAGTTTTTGTGTTGCAAGTTTCAACTATGGAGAAGAAATCCTCCCCCTTACAATGATGGTGTGGTGAGTGAAAGATAAAGATTAGTAGGATATTGTGTTGTGGCAAATATAAGAATTCATATTATTTACCCTCTTTCGAGTGTTGTAAAGAACATTTAATAATCCTAGGTTTATCTCCTAAATCAATAGCAAGGCTAGGAGGATACTGGCTGTCACTTCAGAGCTCCCATTTCCCTTCCCCTAAAGGCTAGCTTTTGCTTTAGTTTACAAACACTAGGACCAAATTGAGGATTTTAGCCCGTCACTCTAAAATCTCCAATTCTACGCCCAATAAAATATATTTCCCTATTTATTTGCATTCAACCCCCATGAACTTTACCATTCATGAGATTTGAATGTGATCTTCACTATTGTTGTAGAATACATAGCCCTTTCAGATCATATGATTCACAACAAATCTTAACAATTCAATTGGTTAAATCGTAAAGTAAATGAAGCACTGAGAGTAAAATCATCACAACATTTCGACATGAATTTGACACAACCAATCTAAATCATCACATCACCACATCTCATTGCAATGAGAAAGACAAAGAATTCTACTCATGACTCATGAGGAAGATACAACAAAATAAGGATTTTATATTTAAAAGCAATGTTATACAGCCATAAGAAGTAAATACAACTTATCTTTAAGTTCTTCCCCAAGTAAATCCCTTGAAGTTCCTTTGAATTGTCTTCTCTCTTTACAACTCCACACAATTCCTTCTTTAGATGAATAAAGAAGAAGATATCTCTCACTTTCCTTCTCCTCCTTCACTCCTTAGAGAGGAATCCAACACAAACACTAACTCTCTCACACTCTCCAAACAAGATGAAACACTCTCCCCTACACTCACACCATTGAAATCGGGCACCAAAAGCAGTTTAAATTCGTTTAGGATGAATTCCCCAAGAGATTTTCCAAGCACCCCTTAAAAATCCGTCCAAATACATTGAATTTGGGCATAAGTCAGCTTCGGGCGCCGCCGTTGTTGGATAGGGCGCCACCAGTGCTCATTATTCAAATCATCTCATACTCTCTAGAAATGGGCGCCATCGGCGTTAGTAGGTAGTTTTGGCCACTTTGTCTCTTTTTGCTCCAAATTTGTTTCTTTTTTGCTCTAAATTCATTCCTTTTTGCTTCCTTTGGCTCCAAACACCTAAAATCATCATACTTGCAACAAAACATGAAAAAGTTCTTCCTTTAAAGTGCAATATCACCAAAAATGAGTAAAAATACATATAAAAAATCCAACATATTTTTGGTGTGTCAATGACTTAATCCTTTTATTCTTAAAGTAGCTTCCCTCATCACTAATGATAACTCTAGGCATACTATATATGTAAAATATATTATTCCTTAAAAATTAAGATAAACTTCGAGCTTCACAATTTGGCAGAGCCACTGCCTCTATCCACTTTGATACATACATAGTCCATAGCTATCAAAATATACAGATTCTCTAAAGAAGGTATGAAAGGTCCCATGAAGTTTAAACTCTAAACATAAAAAAGCATCAATCACAAGTTTTTATACATTCATATACATCCCTAAATAGAGTAGGCCAATAAAATCTTGAATGCAATATCTTAGCAACAATTCTATACACCCCAAAATGTCCTCCAAATTCAAAATCATGACATTTCCTAATAACCTCTTGGGTCTCTTCTATCAATAAACAACTCCTAATCACCTGGTCTTTGCACTTCCGATAAAGGTATGGGTTATCCCAAATATAGTATATTGCATCTTGAACAAATTTCTCATGTTGATGGTATGTCAAATCATAGGGTAAAATATCACTATCTATGTAATTCACTAAGTCAACATAGCATAGAATGTTCCAATCTATAATAGCAAGCAGTTGCTCATGAGAAAAATTCTCATTGATATCCTCATCAAATGCACACGAGTTTTTTTATCCAGTATTCAAAATTGATTCACTATATGATTCTTAGTACATTTTCTATCCACAGCTTCAATATATAACTCTTGCAGCAACAAGACCCATCTGATCAACCTTGGTTTAACGTCCTTTTTCGACATCTGATATCGAGTAGCGGAATGATTGGTATGAACAATACACTTTGTACCAATCAAATATGGTATGAATTTTTCGAACACATATATTGTTGCTAGGAGCTTCTTTTCAGTAATGGTTTAGTTAATCTAAGCTTCATAAGGGTCATACTAGCATAGTATATAGCCCGAATTATTTTGTCGCACCTTTGTCCTAAAATTGCCTCTATAATATAGCCACTCGCATTACACATAATTCGAATGGGCTCTCCAATCAGGTGAAGCAATGATAGGAGCAATAACTAACTTCTCCTTTAAAGTGTTAAAGACAACTAAACAATCCTTGTCAAAATCGAAAAGAACTTCCTTTTCTAACATATAAAACAAATGTTTAGCAATTTTAGACAAATCCTTAATGTATCTTCAATAAAATCCAACATGTTCCAAGAAACTTTTAACTCTCCTCACTGAAGTGAGATGAGGAAGTTTTTCAATAACTCAAATCTTGGTTGGTTCTACCTCATACCTCTCTCAGAAATTTCTTGTCTTAAAATAATTCTTTCTGAAACTATGAATTGATAGTTTTCCCAATTGAGAACTAGATAAGTTTCTTCACAACATCTCAATATATTGGTTAGATGATCTAAACAAGAATCAAATGAAGGGCTAAACACTTAAAAATCATCCATGAATATTATATTCCATTCTCAATCAGGTTTCAAAAGATAAACATCATACACCGCTAAAACTTTGCAGGTGCATTACATAACTCAAAGGGCTTCTCCATAAAGCAAAAGTACCATAAGGACACATGAATTTGGTCTTATCTTGGTCCTAAGGACTGATAGGGATCTGATGGTACCCTGAATACCCATCTAAAAAACAAAAACATGTGTGGTCAGCTAGCCTATCCAACATCTAATCTAAGAAGGTGGTAGAGTTTAATTTCCTATAATTGATACATATTCACCACCTAGTGACATGACTAGTGGGGTTCAGTTCATTTTGTTCGTTCACTAGCACATTCACTCCCTCTTTCTTAGGAACACAATGGATATGGCTAACAAGGGGATTATCTGAAATGAGATAGATAATACTTACATCAAGCACTTCAAAATCGGCTTCTTGATAACTTCTTTCATAACATGATTTAATATCCTTTGAGGATCTATCCGGGGTTTATGATTTTTTTCTATCAAGATCCTTTGCATACATATTGAAGTATTAATCCCCATTATGTCTACTATGGTTCATCCAAAATATTTCTTGAAATTCCTCAGAACAGCCATCAATCTTTCCTCTTGTAAGCTACTAAGTTATGAGGATATGATTACTGCAATGTAGATCACTTGCCCAAATAAGCTCAAATAAGAATACTTTAAATATTTGGGAAGCACCTTCATCTCAAGTTCAAAGGGTTCCTCAATGGAAAGAACAAGAGGTTTACAATTTTCAACAGTATCAAGTATCTCAGACCTCTTGCTTAACAAGTTTCATATTATGTTCAACCAGCAGAGCAGATTCGTCCACAACGTATGTAGAATCATCCTCACTCAAATTTTGCACTACTGATTTAACTTCACAACTCTCTTGAAAGTTGCTACTACAATCAGATCCATACTATAACATGCATCATCATTGTAATCAGAAGAAAACTTCATAGATTTTAACACATTCAAAGTTGCTTCCAGGTCATTCATTCTCATTATCAGCTCTCCTTTTTGCACATCAATCATCGCTTTGTCAGTGGTTAGGGAATTTCAACCAAGTATGATAATGATGTCTTTATCTTCCTCCATATCTAATATAATGAAATCAAAAGGGAAGATCAATTTATATACTTTCACAAGAACATCCTTTATAAGACCAGTTGGATAAGTAATCGAGCGATTAACAAGCTGAAGGTTTACAGTGGTTGGAGTCACCTCTCCTAATCCTAACCTATTGAAAATGGACAATGACATAAAGTTATACTGGCACCTAAATCACATAGAGCCTTCCCATAGATATTCTCTCCAATTGTACATGGAATAATAAAGCTCCCAATATCCTTAAGCTTTTAACAAAGCTTCTTCTAAATGATAACATCGCTCTCCTAGCTGAGAGCTGCAGTCTCATAATCTCTAAAATTTCCTTTCTTGTAAAGGATTTCCTTCATCAACTTCACATAGTTGGGCATCTGCTCCAAAGCCTCAGCTAATGGAATGTTAATCATTAGCTACTTAAATACTTCCGAGAACCAAAAAAAAAATTATTGATCTAGCTTTTTTTTGGAGTCTCTAAGGAAATGGTGGTGGTGGCCTTTCTAAGTTATTCCTAGGGGTGAAACTAGTTTTCTTAAATCTTTGGAAAGGTCGTTTAGGTTCCACATTCACTTTCTCCACCTAAGAATCTTTCCAAACTACTTCCCCCTAACTCTTGTTCACTCCTCAACTTGACTGCTTTCACGTGTTCACTATTATTTTCTTTAGGATTGACCTCAGTGTTACTAGGAAGAGAACCTTGGGTTAAGTTTGCAATCAATCCCAATTGATTCTCTATGTTCCTAATAGCTGCACCTTGGCTTTATAGTTGATTCCCCATTTGTACCACAACTTCCTCCCAAAACAACAACTTCTCCTTCATTTTTTGGTTTGCATTAATATTAGGAAGGTCTCAGGTTAAAACCACCCTATTTGTTCCAATTCCCTATTGGTTCATCTATAGCTGATCTAGCTTCCAAGCTATAGCAGCTACCTGAAAAGTTAAAATCAAAAGTATGTTTGTGTCATGTACACTTGCTACCTTTCTGGGACTCACTCTCTAAGAAGGCTATTGAAAATCATTTGTAGTCATCTCTTTAATTAGAGAATAAGCCTCATCAAATGTCTTTGACATAAGCGAGCCACTAGCTCCAACATCAATGATAAGCCTAAGAGAAGCTACTAACTCATTGTAACAAATCCAAATTATCAACCAATCGGATAATGCATGATGGGGACACTTCGTAAGAAGTTCCTTGAATCATTCCCAAGCTTCACAAATTGACTCACCTTCATTCTAGCAAAACGAAGTAATATCATTTCTTAGTTTAGCCATTTTCGAAGGTGTAAATAGCTAGGAATTTCAAGGATAAGTTAATCCACATCTTTATTGATCTTGGTGCTAATGAGTTTAACCACGTTTTGGTTTGCTCCCTTAAGGAGAAAGGGAAATGCCTTAGCCTAATAGCGTCATTGGAAACACCATTATAGTGATACGTGGCGCAGAGTTATAAGAAACTTGCCAAATGTAAGTCTGTTTCTTCAGGCGGGGTTCTCCCAAACTGATTATTTTACATCATCTGGATGATAACAAGATTCAGTTTGAATGTATTAACTTCTACGTAGGGGTTTGAATACTCAAATGAATTTCATTTGTCATAAGATTAACATCTCATAAGGGTCAATTTGCATTTGGATGTTCATGGGTTGGTTCCTGAATTTCTAGGTCATTATGTAGCTTGTTTGCCATCTCTCTTACAAGTTGTTCAAGTCACTTTTATTTCCTAATCTTCTTAATAGTTTTCTCTAGCTTAGAGTCATAAGGTTCAAGTCCCGTAGGTTTTGCACTATGGATTTACGAACTAGAAATCCCTAATAAGTTCACACACAATCAAACAAACATATTTTAGTTTTTTTTCAAAAAATAGTAAAAATAATTAAACACAAATAGTTAACATTACTGGTTTTCAAGTCTAAGACTTCGAAGTTCAATTAAAATTTTTCTAAGTCAAATTATTGTTGCTCCCCGACAATGGCGCCAAAAACTTGATACCGCTTCCAAGTGCAACTACACATTGGGGGCTCATGCAAGTGCACGTGTCGTATCACTAATATTTGATTTTAGAGTCTAGAATGTCGATCCCATAGAGAACAAGGTAATTTAAAATAGGAAAAGTTCTAGCCTACTGGTTTTAAGGCATAACCTGAAATGTTGAAAATGTTAAAGTCTGAAAAGCCAACCTAATGTGTTACAACTAACAATAAATTTAAATCATACTTTTAACAATTTGGATTGAAAGATATCAAATAATTAAGAGGATCTTCCTTGTAATGAGTTAAGTGAATTACATGGAATGTAAAGTTGCAAGTACTAAAATATCTAGTGACAAATAGGAGCGACAATCTTCTTTTCCCTCTCTCTAGCGCATAAAGAAGTTTGGATAGAAATGACTTTAATTCCTTAAATATTATAATTATTCCTTCAAATAATATTTTCCTAATATTTACATTTTCCCACAAGATATATCAACCTATACCTTATAGTTTAATGTGATTAACATAGTTGATTCTACCGTAGCTTTCCCAAGTCTTATGGTTCACAACACATTTTGACAATTCACTTCGCCAGAATGAAAAGTAAATTATGTTTTTAAGGTTAATCATCACCATTTGAAAATAAAGAAATTGCATAGCACTTCACATTCCATTCATCCTACCTAATCATAATAAGAAAGAGTTAAAGGTTTACCCAAGAAGCATGCTGATTTCACCAAAAAATGTATTGAACATAAAACAAATCCACTAAATCTTTGTTATAAAAGAAATACACAAAGAAATAAATAATGATACATAGTTATCCCTCCTTTACAATGACCAAAGTTGACTCCAAGTAGCACTCCTACTGATTTCCCCGCTCTTGCCTGGTTTAACACCAATCCCTTAGCACTTAGAAGAAGAATTATGGTTCCTCAAAGCAAGAAAAATCCCTAAGTAATCAATCTCTCCTCAATCCCAAATAAAAGAATCAATTATGTATCAATTCTCCATCGATCCTTTATCAATCCTCTTCAAGGAACCAATACATGATTATTTATAAGCTTTTCTCCTTAGCGTCCACGAATCCCACCTTCAACACATGATTTCTCCACGACCTAGCACTTGAACTACAACAACTGCCCAAAACAGTTGCTGGCGCTTAGGCGCCCCAAGGTCCAGCGCCTAAGCGCTGGTATCGCGGCGCCTTAGCGCCCAATGGTTAGTGCATAAGTGTCAATCACTTGGGTTTGAATGCTAGGATTGGCGCCTAGGTGCCAGTACCACTTTTCTTCTTTGAGCTCCATGTCCTTTCCTGCTTTTCCCACTTTAATTACCTGTTTTACCTACAGGATGAACACAAAATTACCTTCCTTAAAGTGCAATATCATAAATATAAATGTATGAAAATAATCCTAAAATATGCTTTACTTTTTTATGAATCAATATGGTGGGCCAAGCAGCTTGCAGGAGTGTAGTCACAAGTGGCGTAGGTGCGCTTGTGTATGACCATACAAGGTACAAGCATGCTACACTAGGATAACATGAGGGCCATACCGACTGTACCCACTCAAGCTCAATGAACCAATTTCAGTCGGTATACCAAATGACAGACCCGACCTACAAATCCTCGATGACCATGACTGGCTCGCTGCTCAAGCCTACCAACCCAACTTTGGCCCTACCGGCTCGCCTGTCGATGGAATGAAATATATATGTGCAAGGCAAGATTCAATCATAGAGACCTATACGTTTAACACCAATTCATAGTGGATTGTTCTGACTGGGTTAGTCCTCATGATTTTTTCTTTGCTGGGTTTTCCAAGCAAAAACTTATAGTGTCTCTACTATTTTTTTTTATTTGAGTGTGTGCTAGTTTCTTGTACAATGCTAAGATGATAATTCATTAATCTACTGCCACAAATTCTTTAGCACACATAAATAAATTGTAAAACTCTTGTATCAAACATAAAAAATCAATATAACTTCTTTTATGATCACATAAATGAAATGTGACTCCATGCGTAGAATTTAACATATGTCAAATTAAGATGCCAATTTCCTTATATGCATTATTAGCCTCTCATTTCAGGGCAATCAATAGCTTACTTTCAAAAGTGATTTCAAAGCTTCCATAAATGGCTTGGTTGAAGCACTCACATGCATATAGTTAGATTTACTTTTGTGCAATGCATAACCCTATTAAATAATCACATAAATGTATATGAAATAAGCATTTTCTCTAAGAAAAGTTATTTGAAGAGAACTTTTTTGTCCTTATTTTGTTATTTTTAAATAGGAGGAAGATTTACATACATACATACCACTCAATTTCTATGTATTAACATATCCAATACCTAAACTTCAAAATTTTCAGATAGACAATTATAACTGTGAATGAAATAAGTGCATTCACTTTTAAAAAGCTAAAAAGTGTTATTTTTTATGTGATACGAAAGATTTGAGTTGCATAAATATAAAAAGTAAAATTTATACGTTAGCTATGTAAATACATAAGAATTGAGTGGTTTGTATGTAAATGCCCTTTATAAATACTAAATAATGTCTTCTCTTAAAGAAAATGCTATGAGTAAGCTCTTAGACTTCTTCTACTCTTACACCAGCTAAGTCTAGGCCATAACCACTTCCCCTCTGTCAAATCCATAAGTGAATCCTAATCATGTTTGTAACCATCTCCACTCCACATAACTCCTCAACACTCAAATATTTAGTATCACATCAAAATTCTAATATTACTAACATTTTAAAAGTGCAATACATATTTTTCATAGATAAGTTTATGACATCGAAATATTACAAAATGTACAAATCAAACGAAAAATGATAGATATGTAATTACATGAGATTATATATGTGATATGTATGTAAAATTTTCAAATATCTATTACTCAAACTCAATTTAATATTTTAACGTAAAAATTTTCTTATATTGTGTTTGCATATTACATATAAAATCTATACAATAATAACTAAAATATAATTTAAACTTAGAACTAAAAATATTTATTTGTAAAATTGCATATATGTATGTATGTATGTATTATTGTATGAATTTATGTATGTGCGCATTATTTTATACATGTATACACACACACACAAATATATATATATATATATATATATATATATATATATATATATATAAATATATATATATATATATATATATATAAACACGCGCACACACATCTGTGTGGGTGTGTGTGCATGCGCCAACACGAAGCTTAGGTAATTCAACTAACTAAAGAACAAAAGTATCATCAAGGATAACCCAACAAAGCATATCAGGAACTACATCGACAACAAAAGACTAAATGGTTTAATTGACCAGTTATAACTTCGTAATTTGAAAGATGATCTGAAACCAAATGAAGGTAATCATGTCAAAGATTGAGATCCACCAAATCGAGAAAAGGAACAAGTCCAACACTCATCCAAATATCATCAATCACCTCGTTGGAATCTTCAATACTCTTTAAGAGGCCTACGGTTCTCATTACTAAACACTCCTCGAACACTCTGGATGGATCTCCTGTCAAAGGGGTAAACTGTCTATCAGATTACAGTGATTCACTCTATGTCTGAAAACCTGGTTTCATACCAACGACATGAGTTTCACATCCATGGTTAACAATTGACAATCAGACCGAAATAGCTGACCAGTTGCCTCAAGCCAACTAAGCGAAGTCCGGACGACCAAATGACCACCACAGCTGACCGATTGCCCCGACTCAACAAAATTGGCCAAATGGGCCTTGAGAAATTGATGATTACAGATCTCAGTTGGGCTAGCAATAGGGTAGCTGAGCCATAGATGAATTTAATTTTTATATCTAAAATATCTTGTAACACACTCATAAAAGTAGGGGCAAGCATGCAGTTTTTCATTTTATAAGTTCGACCACGCTACAACTCACACAAAGAAAAAAAGAAATGTATATGCATATATCATACATATGTAGATACATCTATATAGATAGATAGACATATATCATACATATGTAGATATATATATATATATATATATATATATATA